>FLRD01000149.1:0-246685 GCA_900088485.1 Plasmodium ovale wallikeri
TTTTACGCATGTACAAATACAACTTCTCAAAGAAGATATTATAAAAAAGCAGGTGATTCTATTTCTCAAGCCGCTACATTGCTGGAAATGAACGAGATAAACAAAAACGTTAGAAATAAAGTAATGATTACAACTGTTCGTATATGCACATATATACGCAAAAATATTATATACATATATGCATGCATTCTAAGCGGGTCCTTCCCATAGGTCTCATTTTTCCGCATTTTTATTTTTTAATTTAACCTTTCTGGTGCAAAGTTTTTACCTTTCTAATACTACCGCAGTTGCCTAATGCAGTGTTCTTTCAATTGAAAAGGGGGCGTATATATTCGTACATGCGTGAATGCATACACATTTGCACTTATATGTATGCATACAGGCATATATTTGCAAATGTGCATATGGGCTCCCTTCTACACGTGGTGAAAATGAGCTTATTTAGAACTGCGACAAGAATGGTTGAGACGGTATAATATATAAAAATACCTTTTGATAAAAAAAAAAAAAAAAAATATATATATGTTCAAATTGTATTCACCAATTCATGCTTACTATTTTGTGTTCTATTTTTAACTGCGTATATACATATACATAATCAGTGTTTCATAAATAACAAAGGTGAAAAAAAAGAAAGGAAAGGATAAAAAATCTTCTTCTTATTCCTCATTTTTCGCCTTAACAAGTCATAATGTTTTAAAAGAATAAAACCTTTTTTGAAATTACTCAAATAAAAATGTGCAACTGTTAAATTACTTCAGCAGATTGAAAACGCGTATTCGAGACGCATTATAATTGCCATACGAACGCGTAGATAAAGAGGAAATTTTATTTTTAAATAAAGTTCAGAATTATAAGCGTGCAATTCGTCTCGCCCTCCCAAAAAAGAAAAAAAATATATATGTATATATAGCACAAAACGTTTGAAAATGTAACACTCTACAACACAAAATTGGAGGAAAATGGAGCAAATTGAAGCGAAATACAAAACAAAAACCTATGAAAAGAAAACCAATACAGGTAAAAATGAAGAGGGAGTTTGGTAACAATGTATGGGAAAACCCAATATTGACAAAAGAAAAGAATTAGTTTTCATCATATGGTGAAAAACGATCTTCCGATGCTTCGTCTGTTCTTGAATCTGCGACTTCATGCGTATTTTTCCCGCTTGTCTGCATAAATGAAACGATGCGCAAAAGTGTTCAATACGGGAGTCAACTTAGTTTTCAACAAATTTTGAAAGATGAAAAACAGTAATTAAATTAATGAATATGTCTCCCACCCATTTTGTGTATATAGATGTGTGTATGCACATATAAGAACATATGCATGCGAAAGAATACACGTGTTCGAACATGCACGTGCACGATTTACTCCCCCACTGCTTAAAGTATAATTATGCATAAGAACCACTTAAAATAGTAATTTTCCCTTTTGTAAATTTACACATTTTCTTTTAACGATACGTAAAAATATTTAATCGTTTTGACGTATTCACGCATTGACGTTTAGGCGTTTTTACGTTTTTGCATATATACAAGCACAAATGTATACATATATACATGTGCACATATGATCGTGCACACGCAAGGCGATGAACGAGAGCCTTTTGTACCTGCTCTGCCTCTGAATTAAGATCGTCAGTAATTTTTTGATATTCTGCAAAGAAATCAAAAAAGGAAAAGGTGTGTGCATAAAGTGAACCTGTTAAAGCATACTATTTTTTTTTTTTTTTTTTTTGCCGTTTTTATAATTTTCCTGTTGTCATTAAAAATACTATGTTCTTTTTCAGTACTTGAGTCTAATAGCCTGTTGGTATAATTTGGGAAATGTTTTTTTTGAATGGGATAATAATGTAAAACATTTGGTGGAAAAAAGATACGAATAAATTCAATTAATTTTTTGAAAGCCAATTTATAATCTTCTTCATTTCCGTTTGAAATAATAGTAGACTTGGTACATTTTTTTTTACAAAGTAATTCATAATCAAGTATAGAATTTGTTGTATTTTTTGAACTAGCCAAATTACAACATGTTTCACAATGTTCTTCTGAGCAATTTTTTGCTTCTTCCTGACTTTTTTTAAAATGTGATGAGCATTTTTTTTCAAAATCGGTTACCCTCTTAAAAGTACAGGAACATTCGTTATAAAAAGAATTCTCCTGATCAACTAGACAAGCCATCGTATTACCCATTTGTATAACTTTTGATATTTCTTTTTTGGGACTTATTTTTGAATTTAAAAAAGATAAAAGGTAGGAAACAACAGTTTTTGATTCTGCACAAAGTATACCTAAAAGTGCACAATACAGCATTAACAAAGACCTCTTATACATTTTTTCCAAAATGGCGTATGATACGTGTGCATGTATATGTAATTATGGACTCTCGTATGTATACAAGTACGATTGCAGTTATATCTGCTGTATATCTCCTTTTGTCACTACTACTGTTGAATTACTAAATTAGGGTTTGAAATACTTTTCTCGTATTACACTTGCACAATATATAAATGTGGATAAATGTTCGCATGCGCGGTTATTGTTTTCGCGTTTTTCTTATTCACGATTTTTCTTTTTAATTTTCGTAATTTTTGCTTTTTTTTAAACTAGCCACTGTAGCGTCCCTTACAAAGTTGTGTACATACAACAACAACAAAAAAAAAAAAAAAAAAAAAAGGAATTGTGTGCCCACATATACAAAGCACATATGCTACTGCGCATTTTTACACATTTCTGCTAATAAACGGTGCACATT
Organism: Plasmodium ovale wallikeri; assembly: GCA_900088485.1. Taxonomy (NCBI): domain Eukaryota; phylum Apicomplexa; class Aconoidasida; order Haemosporida; family Plasmodiidae; genus Plasmodium; species Plasmodium ovale. The sequence continues at coordinate 2,758 of FLRD01000149.1, forward strand.
TGCACACTTATACTTATGTGCGCGCGAAGTGAGAAAAAAAATAAAAAGTAGGTATTAGAAACGTCGCTACATTTCCACTAGTGATACTGCTATTTTAGTTTAACATTTTCGAAAATAGTTACGACGCATTTTGTGGCTTATGATATCTTACACGTGTAAAAAACTGTGTTATACATTTTTATTTCATGCTTTCTTTTTTTTTTTTAAAGAGATTTAAGGACAGGCGTTTTGTTCAGGGGTGTCTCGTATATGATATTTGCAAAGGGTGTGCTAAATAAGCGTGCGTCTCGGTATGCATTTCTTCCATTAATGGTCTACAAATTTGTTTTTCCTACCATGTTCACAAAGGAAAATATATATAAGCACGTTGTGTGACTATTGAAGTCTTCCCCGTCTTAGTTATGATCAAAGTACACATAAATCGACTTGTTCTTTTCTTTGTATATACAAAGGAGTGCATGTATGCTTAGCCTTTTTTTTTCACTTCATTTTAAGCGCGTTCAACTATTTTCTCCTCTTTCGTACATATCATTTTTGCATTATTCTTTACCCCCATCTAGGTTTTTAAACGCTTTTTGAAACTCTTCATGTAACTCTGTTAAAAAACAGATGATGCGTAGACGCGTATGTGCATGTGTACATGTACAAATATATATATAATTAGATGCACACAAAATGGAAAGACTCCAGTGGGATTTTTAACTAAACGCAAAATTGCAATCACGACAAGCATATGCCACTTGGCGCAAATCATATAACGGCGATCTCTTCCTTTTCTTCTGTGCGCACATGCGTGAGCACGTTCTCGTGTGCATTTATTGCGTCAATGTGTTACCTTGACTGATGGGTTTTCCGTCTTTGTAAATCGTTTCTCTTAAATGCATTTTACTTCTTTCTAAAGCTATATCGGAATAGGGGTCCTTTAGACATCTTAATGGGAAAGGCAAAAGATGAGGGAGGATGTATACTAAAGGGCAGATTACAGATGTATGTAAGGTCAGAACGCTTAATTAAACTATTTTCCCAGTAAAAAAAAAAAAAAATCCTCCGCATGAGTGTACGGAGATATTTTGAAATTATTCTTCGCATAAATGGTTTATGTTTCTTCCTCTCCTTCTGCTTCTTACTTCCTTAAAATGTCGGCCATCTCTGAGGCATATCTTGTGTATGAAACATTCGCTGCTTTCCACATTTTAAAATGGTGCTATTAGGATAACAGACAACTTCAAATTTTATGTCTGCACTTTTATCTATGTAGATATATCAAGCAATGGATGTGTATATACATGTAAGTACGTATATATGTTGTTCCCCGTTTGCAATTTTCAACCCTCGAATGAAGGAATTTTACGTACGACTAACACTGCGCTAGGGGAATTATACGAACGATCTGTTCATTAAATGGGAAAACATGCTACTTCTATGCGTGTACGACGGGTAAAACGAAAAAGAGGAGCACGCGTGGATGAAATTCTACATAAGAAATGTAAACTGTCGCGTATGCGCTCTTAACAAAACGGCTCCTTATTTGCGGGTCATTAAATACGTGAAAAATAACTGCGTGCCCAAAAGGAGCTGGCACCAACGCTTGCGTTAACATTAACGAACGAAAACGAAAAAGAAAAAGAAAAAGAAAAAGAAAAGATAAAAAGGGGAATGTTTTTTCAAGTGAACGAATAAAAGTAAAAAAAACACATATATAAATTTTCAAATTACACCAATGGTGCTGTGCAAAACGTTTTTTATGTGCCAAGCAGTACATAAACGTTACATGCACAATAGAAACGCTTTATGGAATCGTTTTCTAATGAAGAAAAGGTTTTCAAAAGAACGATTATTGCCGTAATTACCTCAAAACAGAAAGATGCATTTTCACAGCAACTCCACGTAGCATGCGGATATGCAGGTTTTTTTTATTTTTTTTTTTTTACGAACAGTGGCAAAAAAAAAGGGAAAAAAAAGCACCATTACGATACTTCAACTTTGTAAACCTCTAAAATTTACCGAATTTGCAGTTAGCTCTTTTGCATAGTATGTTTCAACATTTGTGAAAATTTTTTCCCATCTGATAATTGGTTGTAGCTAAAAATTTATCCGCTTCCTCCCCATTATTTATTTTATTATTTTTTTTTTTTTTTTTTTTTTTTTTTTTTGCCTACAACGAAATTTAGTACTCCTAAGTGTACTTCACAAAGGTGTATGCGCTTCATGCCTTTGTATAAGCGTTGAAATACATCATAGAATGCGCAAGTGCTTGCACCTATATCTATACATGGACCACTGCCAATAAAGGAAAAGTATAAAATAATGTATACTACACTATAGGGAAAAATATGTATTACTTTTTGAAAGACTGTAATAATAGGGTACCCAGGAGTATTGTCAAGCAGTACATTTGCACGAATGTAGAAGGAGTACAAAATGGTAGGAATTGTCTCTCCATTAATCAGCTTATTGAGAATAATGTAAATGAAAGGAAAATTAATTTTAACAGGAGAAGAAATTACTATTCGTATTCATTGAACGGTAGGAATTGTTTATCGGGAGATAAAAATAATAATTTTGTAAAAGGTGATATAAAGAAAGAATTTTTCCAATTTCGAGGTTGGTATTGCCCCTTTTCAATAAACAAAAAGGTAAATGTTATAAACCCTCGAAAGATAAGAAATGTTGCAATTATTGCACATGTAGATCATGGAAAAACTACTCTTGTTGATAAATTATTAAGACAAGGTGGAGAAGAAACAAATAATGAAAGAGTAATGGATCATAATGATTTAGAAAGAGAAAGAGGTATTACTATTATGTCAAAAGTTACTAGAATAAAATATGATGATTACTTTTTTAATATTGTCGATACTCCTGGACATTCTGATTTTGGTGGAGAAGTAGAAAGAGTTTTAGGTTTAATTGATGGGGTATGCTTAATTATTGATGTAGTTGAAGGTCCAAAAAATCAAACAAAATTTGTTTTGAAAAAATCCCTATTAAATCCTACTTGTAAAATTATTGTAATTATGAATAAGTTTGATAAACCTAGTAATATTAAAAAAAAGGAAGAAATTGAAAATGAGATTTTTGACTTATTTGCAGATTTGAATGCACCAGACGAACTTATGAATTATCCTGTCCTCTACGCATCTGCAAAGAATGGATGGTGCACTGATAACTTTGAAGATGCAAAACAGAACAAGTGCGAACATAATAATGTATTGGTTATATTTAAAAAAATCATAGAATATTTTGACCCCCCCTTCATTTCGTCGAATGCGCTCCAAGTGGGTAGCGGCAAAGAGGGGAGCGCAGTTGTGGATAGCACCAATTTGGAGAGCGGAAAAATGGATTGCGGAAAAACGGAGAGCGTCATTGCGAGCGAACCGTTCAGTATGCTTGTCAGCCTTATCGATCATCAGGAGGGAGTAGGCGTTACTGTGACGGGGAAAATATACAGCGGTATCGTGAGAAAGGGCGATACAATCATTGTGAAAAATGAAGAAAATAAAGTAAGGGGAAATTGTGTCATAAAAAACATATTTTATATGAAGGGAAGAAAAATAGAAAATGTTAACTTTGCAAATGCAGGGGATATTGTAAATATTTCAATCTCTAAGGGAATTACTCCTTCGGTTAATGATACAATATCATCTGAAGAAAAAGTCCCAAGTTTAAAGGCTCGTCCAATTGATCCTCCTGTACTTTGTTTAAAAATCTCTCAAAATACAAGCCCATTAACAGGAAAGGACGGAAAACATATAACGCTCTCTTCCATTGGTAATAGACTTAAAAAGGAAGCAGCCATAAATGTTGCTATCGAAATTAGTGAATCTGAAAGAAAAGATAGTTATGAGGTAAAGGGAAGAGGAGAATTACAATTGGGAATATTAATTGAAAAACTGAGGAGGGAAGGATACGAAATGACCATATCCTCACCAAATGTTATATACACAAAAGATGAAAAAGGTAATTTGTTAGAACCAATTGAAGAATTCCACATTACTATACCCTCCCTTATGACCTCCAACGTAATTGAAAAATTAAACACAAGAAAAGCGGAAATTTTAGATATTATAAATGATAATGATAATACATTTATCAAATGTATATGCCCATCAAGGAACTTTTTTGGCATGCGATCGTATTTGCGTGATATAAGCAAAGGTACATCCATAATTAATTCCGAATTAAGAGAATATAAAAAAAAACAAACATCTTATAAAAGTGATAGAAATGGTGTTATAATATCTTCGTCCAATGGAACAACGACCGCTTTTTCGTTAGATCCTATTCAGTTAAAAGGAAATTTATTTGTCAATGAAAATTACCCAACTTACGAAGGAATGATAATTGGTGAACATTTTCTAGGTAATGACATCGAAATGAATGCTGTCAAGGTAAAACCTGTACAACACCTAAGAAACAAGGGACATGAGGAAACTATCAGGATAAACCATAAAAATATAACCATAGAATATGCTCTTTCGTTTATACAAGACGATGAAGAAATTGAAGTTACTCCGAAAAGGATTGTTATGAGGAAAAAAATTCTGAATACGGAAATGCGAAAAACAGCCAACAGAAAGGCAAAAAGTTGTTAATTTGTGCAAAAACTAGTAGACATGTATTGTATCATTTTGTGTCATACTTCGAAAAGCTATTCAAATAAAACGAAATTTGCGCCGGCGCACCGGTTTTCCATTTTGCCATTTTGCTAGCTTACCCGTTAATCGGGAATATGTTCACCAAATTTGGCCCTCTTCTTAATGCAACTTTGTATCATTCCCTTTGCATTAGCCTTTTTAAGTGCAAACGTCACGTTGTTCATTTCTACATTGTAACGTCTGACTTGTACATACGTTTTATCCAGTTTATCTACATCAAATTGCGTAACAAAGCACGTCTTTTTTTTTTTTTTAGGATTTACTCTTTCCAGGCAGCTTCTGGATAATCCATTTTGAATTCAAAGTGAACTTCTCCATAAATCGTCCTTCTTGACAATGTTCTTTTCAAGCAAGCTGTGCCTAATTTGAGCTATGACTAATTGACATAACGTCCCCGTTTTGTCCACACGGGGTGCTAAAAATTGGGGTCCGCATTGTTTATACATACATCCTGTTCCCTCTCTTTCTCCATCTCTCCATCTCTCTATTTTTTTTTTTTTTTTTCCCCATTTTATGGATAAATAATTAGCTAGTTTGATGCATTATTTACGCTCTCAAGCTCGATCAGTATTAACAAGTTTGGCGCGTTACTTACGCTCTCAAGCTCGATCAATGTTAACAAGTTTGACTCACATTCTCAGGATGCCTCTGAAAAAATTTCATGTGTGCATAAAAAAAAAAAAAAAAAAAAAAACTCCGCACATCGAACTTGTCGTAACGGGGCGTGTGAACTCGTATCCGCAAAGCTTGCATATTACGTAGGCTATCCAAACATTGCCGTTAATTTTTATTTAAATTTTTTTTTCCCCCTATTTTCGCATGAGCATTTTTTTTCCTCTTTTCTTCTCACTCCCCACGGCAAAATAAATTGTGAGTACCGCATTTGCCACATTTTGTAACACCAAAAGGAGTTGCACAAATGAATATCAAATTAGTGTAATAAATAGGCCAAACTTGCAAATAATTTTTGGTGAAAATACAAGGTGATAATATGCCTTTTTCGTAAAGTAAATGCGCTTGACAAGGAGGGTAAAAAAATAACGTCTTTGAAATTTTCGCCCTTTATGAAAATGTTTTACGGGAAAAAAATATTTCCAACTTTGGAAAAAAATTACCAAAATAGATAATTCACATTGAAAGAAAACGACTGGACAGAAAGAATTTTTATGTAAATATGCCCCTTTCGTGGAACATCGGAAGAATCGAATATAATTATACCTACTAATTTTTCGAAGGATAGACGCCTAATATAAGTATGCAAATCCTTTTTTTTTTTTTTTTTTTTTTTTTTTGTGAACCTTGCTAGTGGGAACTCTCTAAAACATTTTTGCCGCAACTGCACATGCAAATATTCTGTATTTAGAAGTGGGGGAAAAAGAGAGACTATTTAAACCAATATGATTTTAAAAATATTCCATTTCAACTTAGTTAAGAAGAACTATGCACATAAATTTGCATCACCAGATTGTCCAAACTTAATTAATATAAAAAAAGTTATATATGAAAAATTAAAGCCAATATGTTTTCACATTAAGCAAGACTATACGATGGGACATCATGTGCACGATATGCACTTTTACGGAATTTTATGTTCCCCCCTTTTTGAAAATAAAAGTTATAAAGATATGAATTCAATGGTAGAAAAACTAATGAGTGAAATTAATCTCGCTGGAAGGGTAAAACTTCACTGTCAACCACCATCAAGATTTAATAAAATGAAAAAACACATAAGGTGGAGATGGAACTTGGAAAAGTAGTTTTCATTAAAAAATATACAACCTCTAACAATTCGGGACAAGCTGCAGAAATGTCTTCCTATAACACATCTTCATCAGTTCATATGTAAATTGTGCCTACATGACTTTTCCTTTTTTTTCCGTCCCATTTTTCGCCCTATTTGTCATTTTTTTTTTTTTTTTTTTTCTTATCATATATAAAATGTGTACACGTGAGAGTGTTCTCTTTTTTATTTTTGCACATTTTTAAGTAACAATATTCTGATCCCTTGTCTTTTTTTAAACCTATTGTGTATTAACACGTCATATGTAGGATAGTTCACAAAATATTTCATTTTTAAAGGAAAAAAATGGAAGAACATATGGACGAGAGGAAGGAGATTGAGGGAACTGGGCCAGCGGATCCAGGAGGGGGAAAAAAAAAATGCAGCTATGGAACCCAAGGGCGTGCAACTCCCAGTTAGCGTTCCTCATCACTTGCATAGTAAAACCCGCTTCCAATGCATTCCGGTTCTCCCTCTTTAAAATTATATCTGCTTGACAGTGCTGATTCTTCAAATGTATTCAAAAGCATTTTACAACTAAGTTTTGGAAAAAATCAAGAGGAAGGTTTTTAAAAAATGAATAATGTTCTTTAAAAAAGGGGGGTAATAATAATAGTAAAATATAAAAAAAAAAAAAAAAAAAAAAAAAAAAAATACGCAATGGGGAAAAAAACAATGGGAGTAGGCCAAACCATTTTTGCGTGGAGAATCAGTGGAATGAGAATGTGTATAAAAACATAGAGTTTTGCATCCGCAGGAACATGAGAAAATTAAATGCATGTCTTAGCTCTTGACGCGCTTTTACTACAGCCGTACTGATATAGAATGAGCGATATGACGATGAAAACAGTTCCGATGTATTTATTATAGTTTATCTGTTCCTTCAGAAACAGCCTTGCCAAAATGAAAGTAAAACATGGTTGAAAGGATTGATACAGCGAAACGGTGATGGGTGTTAAATAATTTAAAGCAATAATTTGTATTTTCCAGCAAATAAAAATAATAGCAACAGTTGAATAAAGAATACAAAGAAATTGGTTAGTATTAATGTTGTATATTTCTCTAGGTACATTATAATTATCATTAATGAACATTTCACCAAATATTCCAAACGGTAATGTAATTAAAAATAATACAGCCATTTGAGCAAATTGAATAATATCATTACTTACATATTTAGTTGCAATATTTATATAAATTACTTGTAACCCCTTAGTAACAGGTACAGATAATAATAAAAGAAAACCAAAATCGAATGATCCCATATTCCATATTTCAGCTGTAATTGCCAACCCAAAAAAGGATAAAAAAATAGAAATTGAAGTTATATAATTCATTTTTTCAATTTTCATATAATAAGACATTAAAGCTGTAAATATTGGAATTGTTGGTTGGATTATTGCAACATTATGTGAATCAGTATATTGTAAGGCAATAATTACAATAACCTGTCTTAAAGCACCTGTAACAGAAAGTATAATCATTGGCATAAGTGCTACTTTTGGTATCCATTTTTCATCATTTTTAATAAGTCTACTAAAATAACTGGAACTGGAATTTTCTATATTAACACGTATTTCTGGTATATTACAATTATTATTGATATCCATTGTGTTATATTTATTTCCTCCCTGTTTCTCTCCATCATCTGCCTTGTTATTTTTTCCTATATTATTGTTTTTTTTTTTAATTTTACCACTTCCATCTTCTATACTACATTTGCCGTTTTTTTTTCCATGCATTTGCTCACCTCCTTCATTTTTTTTTTCCATTTCTATTTCCTTTTTACTGCCATTTTCTTCATCAAAAATTTCACTTACATTATGCAACAATTTTTTTTTTTTTGGTTCCTTTTTCTTTGACATATACATGTAAAGCATAAGTGGAATAGTAAGTACAGTTCTCAAAATAATAAAAATGTATATGGATCCATTTATCATAATAAAATATTTCATCAGTATATAATTTATACCATACAAAAACATGGAAAATAAAAGAAGCAAATTAACAGTTACCAGTACAAGGTTATTTCCCCCTTCATTTTCAATATTCCTTGTGAAAAATTCCTCAACTTTTAAAATTTTCATTATATACTTACATTAGACATAATCAGAATGCTTTTCGCTAAATGGGCTCACAATGGAAAGCGAGTGAATATTTCGGGTGTGCTAAAGGCTACTCCGCACGTTTATATGTACGTGGGCCGTGTACCTATGTATGTACTTCCGCATATACTCACACATGTATCTTAGCAGTTATGTATGCGATTTCACGCACATACATATGTACTCATAAATAGGAATAAACGCATGTAATTATATGTTTATGCGTGGTAAAATATGCATGTACACCTTTCCCTCACGACTACCCTTTTAAAAAAAAAAATAAAATAAACCTTATTTCTGCCTAGAAAAATCGAAGCTCCCGTATGTCACGTATCTCTTCTCTTAATTTAAAAAAACAAAAAAAAAAAAAAAAAAAAAAAATGAATATCTCATATTTTTATTTCTAGTCTACAAAAAAAAAAAAAAAATATATATATATATATTACTTTATAGTTATAAATAGGATGAGTGTCATACGATTACCATAAAAATCTTGAAAAATATCAATAATGCCCTTCACCATGTGTGGAAAAAAAAAAAAAAATATATATTCGTAAATTTTATGTTTGCTAATTTTTTTTATATCAATAAAATGTTATTAGTTCACTAAAAATAGATAAAAAAATAATAGTAACAATAATATTACTATTTTGAAATGTGAAAAAAAAAAAAGAATTTTTTTTTTTTTTTTTTTTTTATCCCTTTCAAAGCGATGATACTGGTTAGTAGTAAAGCCCAAGTAGAACTCATTAAAGCTATTTAGCAAAAATGATTGAGTATACCATACGTTTTCAAGTAATCACTTTGGGCACATATATATGCATATAAGTATATATTCTTTCACGTGTGACTTAAATGGTTACCGTAATTTTATGCCTTTTTAGGTTTTTTTTTTTTTTTTTTTTTTTTTTTTTTTATCCTAACGCGAATCCCTAGCATTTGGAAAACGTAGCGTTAAACCTAAGGACTATTTCGTATACATCTTACGCGTACTGGAGAAAAGCTGTTAGTGTGACAATTACTGATGTAACAATTTTTTCTTTTTTAAAACTTCCGTTCCGTGCCTTTTCTTTGTAACGATTTGACGAAAGTTCGTTCTTAAGTTGTTGTCCAAAGGATGACGAGAATTAGGAAAATTTTCTACATGTTTTTTTATGCACCTTTGTAATATAACATATGTAAAATATGCTGTTCAGTAAAGCACACTATTCCAGTTTCCAGCATGCAAAGATTGGAAATGAAAAAAAAAAAAAAAAAAAAAAAAAAGAACAAATTAGTATATATGTCCTTAAAATGTTTAAGATTTAAGTGTTTACATATTTGGTTATGTTTTTGCCACATTAAGCACCTTTTTATCTCTACTCCGGTAAATGTATTTTACACCTTATTTTTTAGGTTAGTATATTTTGAACCCGAATTATTTACACTCTTACTATTTATTACCCTTGTAAGTGAACCCTTTCAACGCCACTACTTTCTTTTAGAAGCTAAAGATTACCATCTTGCTATGCATACGGCAAAAAGGGGGCAAACGGGAAAAAAAAAAAAAAAAAAAAAAATAAGAGGGGAGATGAAGATAATGGGATTATTTTTAAACATGCCTGTTTATGTTTTCCTAATCCAGTATTTTTAATTGACATTTTGGTTCCTTCCGCCTCTTCTGTCACTTCTTTTTAGCACTACACATAAGAACACTTTTCCCATTTAAAAGGTTAAATACTTGTGCTTTTATCACTTAAAGTTTATTTTTCTTTTATCCTTTACTAAGGATTCCCTTTTTTGTGTACACATGCGCTTTTACATGCGCTTTTACATGCGCTTTTACATGAACAAATTTTTGTTGTACTATAGGGTAAACATTTGCAAGGCTCCTTTACAAAGGTATACGCGTTTCGAACATTTTTCCATTTTATCAGAGGTGCCAAGAACGTACTTGCATATATGTAATATGGAGGTATGCGCATGAGCATATGTAATTGGATGTATTCACATATGTGTATATACATATCCATAGGCACATGCGTACGTGTATGAGTTCATACACGCTTATTAGTACGCACATACTTATGAGTGCATACATGTTTATGAGTGCATACATGTTTATGAGTGCATACATGCTTATGCGTACATATATACTTATTCGTACATATATACTTATTCGTATGCGCATGCATAATCGTACAAGCATGCTTAATCGTACAAGCATGCTTAATCGTACATGCATGCTTAATCGTACATGCATGCTTAATCGTACATGTATGCTTAAGCGTGTATATATACGCATGTATACGCACCCATGCCTAGATCGGTACCTTTTAAAATAATATTTCTCATCAGAACTAAAATTTATGTAATATTTAAATGAGGAATCAGGGCTCATGTCCAATGGGATGTACGGACTTTATGAGAAAACAGTTTTTTCCGTAATCCACATTTAAGCAAACGTTCTTTTAGAAAACATAAGAATATATATGCATACATACGTACGACCATACATACATCCATACGTGCGTACGTCCATACATACATCCCTACGTGCGCACGTCCATACATACATCCCTACGTGCGTACATCCATACATCCATCCACACGTGTGCAAGAACATATACCCACGTGCGTGCCTGTGTAAACGCGCCCATTTATATGTAAGCGAAATTATCGATCCTCAAAAATGGGTAAGTTACCGTTGGAAAAAGAGGCGAACATGAATTTTGTGGAAAGAATGTCTCATATGTATGACAATACGCAGAAGAAGGCTACAAAGAAACTAATAGTTGCAAGCATTATATGTATTATATTTATGATAATTGAAATTATTGCAGCAATAATATCAAATTCGTTATCATTAATGACAGATGCATCTCATCTATTTTGTGATCTTCTATCATTTGGGTTAAATCTGTTTTCAATTTATGTATCTACTTTTGAAGGAAATGTAGATATGTCATTTGGTTATCATAGAGCAGAAATAATAGGAGCATTATTTTCAATTTTTTTTATATGGGCTTTATCTGCATATATTTTATATAGTGCTGTTTTTAGGCTGTTTGATGTACAAACAGTAGATGGTTATATCATGTTTGTTACAGCTTTTGTAAGTACATTAGCTAACATATTTATAGCATTCGTTTTGAAAGTTCATTCTCATGGTTTTGAATTTATTGGGCAAAAAAGATGTAGTCATAGTGATGGATCCCATGATCATACTCATATTAGTATTTGGGAAAATAATCCCAAAGGACAATCAAAAACACGTAAATATAAAAATATCAATAGTGACATAATTTTAGCAGATAATGATTCTTCGTATAATCACAATATCTCTATCGATAAAATGAACACAAGTTCTTGTAGTTATGTAGCTTTTGATTATTACGAAAATGTTAATAATGCAAATACCTCCAACTATTATAAGGTTAATGAAGGGGGTGGAGATATTACAGGTGATGTAAGCGATGGAAGAAGAAAGGAAACAAACAATTCGTTAAACCTTTCTAAAAATAAAATTAATACTAGTCATGTTGGAAATAATGAAGATGTTGATGGGGATGGTAATTTTAAAGTGGGAATAAACGACCATATAATAAGTAAGAACAATGGATTGAATGATAAAAAAAAAAAAAAAAAAAAAAGACATTCACACAGCAGCACGCATAAAGAAAATAATAATGTAGGCAATGAACATGCATATGCCATATCAAAAGGGGATTGTGAGGAGAATGTTATGTGTGATTCTTTGGATGGCCATCTAGTGGAGACAAATGTGTACGATATGCACGATGGTAGTCACGGCCACCAGAGTGCCCACCAACACAGCCACGATCGTCAGCACCATGGGAACGAAGAAATCAACAGCATAAGTTTAAAAACGGCATATCTACATGCTATCAGCGATTTGCTCCAAAATATAGGTGTTATGATAGCATCCCTCATTATTTGGTACAACCCAAAGTACTCCATAACGGATCCCATATGTTCCATAATTTTCTGTTTTATAGTATTTTCTACGACCATCTCAGTAATTAAAGAAATTTTAAATGTCCTAATGGAAGGAACACCTGTAAGTATTAATTTAATTGACATAAAAAATGACCTATTAAAAATACCAGGTGTTATCGATGTTCACGACCTACACGTATGGTCTTTATCAATTGGAAAACCAGCCCTAGCTTGTCATATTGTAGCGCACAAAAAATATTCACATACTGTTTTAAACAATGCTACATTACTATGTCAGAATAAATATAAAATTTTACACACCACTGTACAGACTGATTATCCATCCAACATTTCAAACTGTGAAACGTATGCCCATCTCAAATGTTCAAATTTGAAAACAGAGACACAAAAATAGCACGCCTTCTGCGAGTTCTCCTCATACACAAAACACACACACCTAAACAATTTCGCATACCAAGTGTTTCCCCCCATATATCCCTTATTGTTGCATACTTCCCCGCATATTTCTTTTAAAAACATTTGTTAAAATCTTTAAATTGTCTATATCAAAGAGTTAATCATTTTTATACGGTATCTGTTCTTGAAGACGTAAATAATACACAAATCTACGGCGCAAGAGTATACACACATATATATATACATATATATATACATATATATATGTACATATAAGAAATAAACATTTTTAAGTGGTCATATCTCAAAATAGTTTTTTTTTTTTCTTTTTTTTTTTTTTTTTTTTCCCACATATATAGCCAATTAATCAGTTTATAAAATGAAAAATATTGTACATTTTAATTTATTGCGATATTTTGTAAAATAAACAAGTTTGTATATATACTAACCCATGTATATGTCTATATATACATATTTGAAGAAATTTAACTGCTATATTTTATCCTTTGAGGAATGCAATAAAAATTTATATTGTCTATATTTAACTGGATGATTTTTTTATCCTTCTTCCCAATTTGTATTTCCATGTTTCGATACAACTGAATTCCTTACACTGGCCTTTAGTAGATTTGTCTGCAACTACCTTTTAAAATATTTATTTCCGTGTGCATTTCAGCATATATTAACTCGTTAAGTCGCCACGAGTTAACTTGTTGCATATCCATATATTTACGCATGTTCGCATTTTATAACAAACATATATTCCTCTACACCCCCTTTAAATTATTCTTTTTGTCACAAAAGAGAAAAAAAAAAAAAAAAATGAGAGTGACACACATATTTCGTGCGAACAAATCTGCAAACGGAAATAATTCAAACACACTCTCCGTACAAAATTAGTCTAGTTTTTCCCATCCGTATATTTTCGGATTGCGCAAAATAGGGAATCTTACCTACGCTCGTGGAATAAGGCGCACGCATATATACATGTATTTAAGTCCCTAATGGAAACAGCTACACGTGCACGTACACGTACACGTACACACGTCAAAACGGTGTACGTCTGAACATTATAGGCAAAAATTATTATATGTTAGATTATGCAAAACTAACTCTGTGATACGCACAGAGTTAACCACTTGGCATTTTTCTCCCCTATGTAACGAAAGGGAAATGAATGTTAGCCCTTCCCCACTTTTTATAGCTATTAGTGCAACTTCATTCGAGTATGGAAAGATCCTTCGTTCTATATGAAAAACTCGCACACTTATGGCGAAAAGGGTAGCATGCAATGTCTACAATGTTCGTTTCGTTTTTTCTTTTCCGGCAGTACTTCTTTGAACTATATATTGTGTGGAAGAACAAAATGGGAAAAAAAAAAAAAAAAAAAAAAAAAAAAATCGAAAAAAAGGGGGTTTTCCAAAAATAACCAAACCAGGTTGACATAAAAAACAACAGAGTGAAATACTCCACGATTGGTTCGAAAAAAAAAAAAAAAAAGGAAGACAACACAATTTTGAAATAAACGCTCTGAGGTGAAATATACATTAAAGGAATTAAATAACACACGGTTAATTAGATTTGCGCAGAAGAACGGACACGCGTATGACATGCAGGTGCGTATGAATGGAGATATGTAACACGTTGCATGAACGTTCGTTTGCATATGTATACCACCATGAATAGGTGCCAAATGCGCTATTCACAAAATGTGAGGTATAAGTGAATTTCACATGGGCAAACTAAACCAAGCCGAGTCAAGCCAAGCCAAGCCGAGCCGAGTCAAGCCAAGCCAAGCCAAGCCATGAATGATGAATGCGAAGAAATGATCCTGCAAGTGCATTCCCTGAAGGGGAACTCTTTTCCCTCCACCTTCCCCACCCTGGTGATATTTGTGCATTTGTTTATGAAACTTAATTATATACCTTTCGCATTCGGGGAGAACATACACCAAATTAGATGTATATTTTGTTTATATTCTTTATATGTTCGAGTAAATTATTATCGCCAGCTGATATAATGTGTTTATCAGGTCTTACAATTACAAATGCATTTCTCGACTGCAATTTTAGTACTTGTAAAAACATATCTAGTATTGTTTTAGATGTAAAAATATAATTAATGTTATACTTTTCTTCATGTATTTGTAAATGTTTTATTGCTAAAGCGTTACTTGTGATCAAATCATTTTCTTCATTGGAAAATAAAGAGTAATAGTTCATAGCTATACTACTATCCTTATTACATATATTTTCATCTACACTTTTTATATTATCTTGTCTAACAATATTAACAGATTGATTATTTTTACCTAAATATATTAACACGTCAGAATCCCAAAAGCAAAAAGAAAATTTATCTTTTGATATACTATTAAGAGATAAAAAACTAATTAAATTATTTAACGTTGTACTATCAAAAAGTATAACTAAAATAGATAAGCATGGGTTATTCCATATAGGTAAATCAATCGTTGATAATTTGTATACATATTTTTTACCAACGGTATATACATGAAAATGGGGTATTTTTGTTCCATTTACGTGGGTAATTTGATGTTCATAGATATTCTTACATACCTTTAATTTTGGTACATTTTCTTTTTTTTCCTCAAAAATTTTTAAATTTGCACAAACGTTCTTTCCATCCTTGCGCAAGGGGTCATCGCGCTCGTCCAATGGGTCACTGTGCTCGTCATTTGGGCCACTGCGCCCGTCGAATGGGTCACTGCGCCCGTCGAATGGGCCACTGCGCCCGTCGAATGGACCACTGCGCCCGTCGAATGGACCACTGCGCCCGTCGAATGGACCACCGCCCTCGTCGAAATGGCGGCCCTCTTCATCTGTACCCCGTTTTAAATGTTCACAATGGTTAACACCGATACTGTTAATTCCTACCTTTTCACTGTACATTGCATTTTGCACAGATAGGCTAGATGGTACTTCCATTCGATGGATTCCTGTCTCCCAGTCTTTCTGCGTACTTTCAGTAGAACTTTTCTTTTTCCCCCAATTGGATATTTCCTTCTTGTCTCTGTTGGTATGTTCTCCTTCTTCCTCATTTCTATCATGGTCCTTTTTAGAGAAATTGTTGTCTACTCCGAATGTTTCACCCTCATAAATGTTTTCTATCGTATTTATATACGAATAGAATGAATCTACACCTGGATAGAGCAAAGTTAGTATGTTTTCCTGCTTTTGAAGTAATATTTCTGCTTTTCGTTTGTTAGATTCAAATATATATGGGATATTATTAAAAAAGTGAAGTAACAATTTTGCATTTTTAAAAAAATAATAAAATAGAAACGATCTTTGAATGATATTATTACATATTCTATTTATCGATTTTGCAAAAAAATGATGATTATAGCCTAAAATACATGGGATATTATTTCCTTTTTCATAATTCTTAACAGCATGGTAAATAGTAAAATTAGCTACTAGTTTCCTTTCAATATTGTATGACTCTATATAATTATCAATTTTCTTTTTATCATATATATTTAGAATTTTAAAAAATTCATTTCTTTTTATTATTTCGTTTATCATATATGATGTAAAATCATTTTTCGTATATCCACTGTTTAACATATCTATTTTTTTTATATTCTTTAAAAATATTTTTTTTTCAAAATTAAAAATTCGTATAATTTTCCAAGTTATATTTAAAACATCACCAATTCCCAAATTTAGTCCAAATCCTCCTGATGGGGGTAATTTATGTGCTGAGTCACCTAAAAGGATAATACTCTTCGTTTTTTTATCAACAAAGGTTGATGCGATAGAACTATGCATAGTCCATTTGTATATATTATGTATATTTATATCGTATATGGGAAAATCAATTAATGTATTTATTATTTCTAAGCATCTATGTCTACTACTATACATTTCTACTTCCTTTTCTGTTATGTAAGGAATATGTAGAACAAAATCTCCCTCTTTATAATTATGACATACTAAAACACCTATGTATTTATTAAATATAAAATAGAGCATGGATGGATTGTACTTTACTAACTTACCCAAATAGACAGAACAGAAATGTATGTTCACAAATTTCATATAATCCTTTTTACATTCATCATTAATGTGTAAAACCTTCTTTATGCTACTCTTTCCTCCTTCACAAACGAAAACATAATTACTCAAAATTAATTCCTCCTCATAATTTTCCAAATTTTTTATTTTCGTAATTACGCAGTTTGACCGTTCGGTGTCGCTGCTTCGAGCATAGTCCATATTATCAGTGTCTTCATTGCGAATGGAGTGGTTATACTCCATTTTCGAGTCATTATTTTTTTCCCCAAGTTTTCCCGATTTTATCACCTCGTTAACATCCACAAAGTTGACAAACTCGTGCCCTATTAACATCTCAGAAGGGTCGTAGGAAAAAAAGTTTTCGTATACCGAATCATCTTCCTTACCTACTTCCTCCTGTTTTTCATCACGTGATAGTTCCACTTGAAGTTTCGTATTTCGTTGATCTTTACTATTATTAAGAATTTTTTTCAAAATTCTTTGTGTGGATAACTTCAATGGAATTCTTTT
Source organism: Plasmodium ovale wallikeri (assembly GCA_900088485.1). Classification (NCBI taxonomy): domain Eukaryota; phylum Apicomplexa; class Aconoidasida; order Haemosporida; family Plasmodiidae; genus Plasmodium; species Plasmodium ovale. Next base: position 20,207 of record FLRD01000149.1, read on the forward strand.
TAGGAACTCCCTCTTATGGATACTATCACATTTTACCTTGTTCAAATAATGGCTATATAAAATTCCTAACAATTTATACTGAGACAAATGAGTTACCTTTGACGGACTTATGTCCTCATAATAGGTATCCTTATATGTATATTTATTAGTAAAGTTGTTATACGTACAGATAGTTTTATTCTTTCTAATGTTTAAACAATATTGAAACGTTTTCCACAATTTTAAGTTTTCCGTTTCGTTAAGTATGCACTTATCTAAATGGTAAATATGTCTCCATGCTTCCATTGTTTGGTTACTATAGTAATGGGCTTTCGGTAGTTTTTCCAAGTGTTTATTCTTCTCTATCAATATGTGCGGTATTCCATATTTTTGCAAATACAAACCCGTTGTTAAGCCCGTGGGCCCACCCCCGACGATTAAAACGAAGGTTCTCCTGACCTTCGCCCCTTTCATCCTGTCGCGACTTCCTCAATTTCGTTTCTTCTGCTACTTCCTCAATTTCGCCTCTTCTGGTACTTCCCCAATTTCGCCTCTTCTGGTACTTCCCCAATTTCGCTTCTTCTGGTACTTCCCCAATTTCGCCTCTTCTGGTAATTCCCCAATTTCGCCTCTTCTGTTACTTCCCCAATTTCGCTTCTTCTGGTACTTCCCCTTGTGCCTGCACCTGTTTCCCTTTCCGCGCTGCTTTCCTCTCGCTTTCGGCATTTTAAATATGTGCGTAACTTCATGTTACGTTAAGCTCATCCTGCCAATTACAGTTTATAGAAAAAGAAAAATTTATTGAAGCATTTTTTATAAACTCTATCTATTATTAACACATTACACCACTGAAATTAGAAAAAAAAAAAAAAAAAAAAAAAAAAACGATTAAAACCGTTCAGTCTCTGCACTAGCGCACATGCTTTTCATTTGCAACTTGTCACAGTTACTGTATGATGTATAAAGTGAGAAGTGCAAAAAAAAAAAAATTTAGCTGATGAAAAAGAAAAGAAAATAAGTGTTATTTCATCTCTACATGAGCATAACAATTATTTTTTATCGTATTCCCTCAAAATTTCAAGAAACGCAATGTAATGTCTGTTTCGTAGGTTAAAGGGAGGTTCCGCACAACAGGCACATTGATGGAACCAATATTGTATATGCACTACTGTACACACATGTATATACCTATATATATATATATATATATATATATATATATATATATATATAAATAAATAAATATATACATATATATAAAAACTTACCTATTACGCACAGTGAGCGCACACGGTACTTGCAGTAACTGAGAATAGTTACCGTGACGACGATTCCTATCGTCCTTTGTTGAAATGACCTGGAACTTGCCCCACCTAATGGGCAGTTTAAAAAAGAGAAAAGTGCGCCTTCCTTTGAAGCGTCATAACATGTTGTTATTCTATACCTGTATTTATCAATGGACGAGAAAAAAAAAAAAAAAAAAAAAATAGCTAAAATATTTTTTATGTCTGTTAGAAAATATTCCTATTCAATTAAGGAAAGTCTACATTCGCAAATGTTAAAATAGGGAAAAAATACATAAGTAAAAATCTATCTCTATATGTACACAGTCATATCCTAATTAAACAGGGGGCGTAAAACAATAGTTACCAACCGGGGAACACACAAGATTTCGTTATAATGTACTCTTGTTTCTCCCATGAACTTCAAAAGCTAGCCAATTGAAGGAACAGATTACTAAAATGTATCTCACTTTCAAAAAGACAAAGAAAACTGTTTTTTTTAGAAGACTTACATAAATTAATATAAAAAGTTATTTGTGCAAATAAAACAGAGGGTGGTGATAAAAGAATTGCGTGGGGCTCATGATCTAGTGATCTGTGTAAAGGGCATTCCATTAAAATACGGCGAGTGTCAAAAGGAATTGAGACAAAAATGAAATGTCAACAATACTTGTGCGCTTTGAACAAAGGGAAAGTAAACAGGTACGAGACAGGCGAAGTCAAGTATGTATTACAAGTAGTATTTCAAAACTGATGAGGTGAGGTGCCTTGCGGAATGACACTCTAAGCATCGTTGCGAAGAGATAATGGAGTTTATAGTACTTTGGATCTCTGGGAAATGTATAAAAAAAAGCGGAAAATGTTTCAGGAGTTTGAAAAATAAAAACAATATTTACACAGGAAGACTGAGGTTAAGAGATGACGATGACGGGAAGATTTATGCTTCAAAAGGTTAATTAGGAAGTGTTTTACAAGGTATTTTTTTTTTTTTTTTTTTTTTTTAAATTTAGAAGTAGGTAAAGATTAAGTTTAATTAGGAAATGAGAAGATACATTCGCATATACGTACGTACCACATACGGGTACATGCGTGTTTCTTCTTTAAAAAGGTAAAGATGAAAAAAAAAGAAAAAAGAAAGAGATGTTTAATTACATAAATAAAACCAAAATAGACAGATGCATTATATACTTTTATATGAAAAGAATTGCTCAGTAAAATGAAAAGGGACAATTTTTCTTTACAAAGGAGACGGGGAGGAGGTATTGAAAGGGATTTAAGTAAGATTCTTATAAAATGGTAGAAAAATAAGTATAATAAGGAAATAAGATGCATGGATAATAAGCACATTTGGAGACTTTAAGAACAAAAAGAAGGAAATGAATAAGCGCTAATTAGGAAGGCACCAATAGGACATTAGGAGGCTAAAGAAATTGACAAGGGGAGCATGGGGATTGATGCAGAAAGATTCAGATATTATGAAAATGCTGCGCTAGTAAAATGCGCTGCTGAGAAACGGTGCTGCTGCGGAATGGGGAAGTTTAAAATTTTAGGGAGACGGGGGTAAGGTGGGAAAGAAATCAGACGGTAGGGAAAAACAATGTGATATGATAGGAAAACAGAAAAGTAGAAAAGTTTTAGAATAAAAGCAAATTATAAACTAGAATTTAGAAGATATATATACATACATACATACATATATATATATATATATATATACATACATACATATATATATATAAGGAAATAAAAGAAATACTACTAAAATAAACAAATATAAAAAAAAAAAAAAAAAGAAAACATATAAAATAGCGCGTAAGCTGCGCATAATTGGCGCGATTTACATGGCGCGTAAATTGGCGCATAAGGTAACATATAAAAAAATGCTTAAGTTTGCATATAAAGGGGATGGGGTAAAAAAAAAAAAAAAAAAAAAAAAAAAAAACGCTTCTTAAAGTGACAGACTGTACATGCACAAAAATCTTGATTTATACCGATGTAACTGTCTCAGCGTAAGTGCTATTTACTACTCCATATATTAAAGACAGATGATCTTCTCCAAATTTCATTTGGTTCTTCACATGTAAACGTGTGCAAGCATTTGTCACGAGAACCTACTCTAGTGCATAGGCATAGTTCCACACATACGTGCGTTATGACACATACACACGTTCCTATGCAAATATATAAACGCCTTCTTACCTATATAAAAGTAACTACACCAGCACATATAATGCTATTATCCACACAACATTCGTATATGTATAAAGCTTGCCAGTCTTCAACACTTGGACATGTGTGCGGATCAAAATGGGGATAATACAGAGAGACACTTCGCTGAGATACAAGCTATATAACTGTAAAGACATGCGCGAATACGTACACTCGTACGTATGTGGCCCCACTTGTTGACGTTTCTTCTCTCATTTCTGGCCCAATCTGGCACTGCATATCCTCTTGAGCCATTTTATTTTGGAAACGCAAGATTCACACTTTTCATCTCCCTGACTTGACAAAATGTCGATTTTTCCATACACTGATATAATTAAATCTGTTAACTTGGAATTTTCAATAAGTTCATATCCGTATGCATGAACTAAGTCCCCCAGTAGGGAAACAGCATTTTGGAAATTTTGTGCATTAAAATGATTTATTTCTTTTATTAGTATTAATTCTACAAAATCTAGAATATTTGGTACGTATATCTTCAGTTTCATTATTTCATTTCCATCAATCAATGCATATATGACATTACTGTATGTTAATAGAATCGCATCTCTCAATTCGAACACGTAATTGACCCAATCATCATTTTCAGGTGGTCCTGAACTTATTGTAATTTTTGACGTTTCTGACAAAATATTTGCAAAAAAATTTAAATATCTCGAGAAATGTTTATTTAACGCTGTTGCTATATCTCCTAGCACGGTAAGTATACTAATTTTAATTGAGTCATGTACTCCAAATGTTTTTAATGCATCCCATAAACATTCCAAAATGACTTCCATTTCTTTTTCATATTCTACCGTCCATGGTATACATACATCAGATATCATTTCTATACAAATTTTGCAGGTTGATGTTTCTGAAACGTTTTTTAGACCTTTAAAAATAACGTTTAGAAACGTTTTCAAATGTTCACTAAAATCTGTTCCCATTACATTTATAATTGCACTACATGCTAAAAGTGCATCTTCACAAATATCACTCCTAATTTCGAATAAACGAAATATACTTAAATATATTGGTTTGAGAAATGGTTTACACTGATTACCTAATCTGTTAATAATAAATTGCATAGTACCACAGTAGTATCCTTGTAATGATTTTATTTCCTCTGTTAGCTGGTTAAGATATGTATTAGTTAATAAATACATCATATGTGATAACAATTCGATCATATATTTCAAACAATTGTCTGAAACGTTGAGAATTACAACATTTAAAGCGTTAAATGCTGCTTCTCTTAAATTTCTCGTATCTGCATCTTCTCTAGATGTAACATCTATTAATTTTTTACAAAGAACACAAAAGGAATCATCTAACGCGGTTGTGTAACTATTTGTCATTTTGTTGAAAGAACTTCTCTTATTTAGAGCTAATTGGTTGAAAACCCAACAAACATTAGCTGCTACCCTCGGATAATCATTTAATCTCTCTAACAATATACCATACAACGAATTATTATCACTGTAGTTACCTAACACGTTGTAAATGATTTCCGAATGATATGTAGTTATTTTCCCAATAGTCCAAGCAGCAGTATCACGTACTGAAACAGATGGATCTCGTAAAACTTCTGATAATTGCCCAACAGATTCTTCTACTAATGGTTTTAATTTTTCTGTGTCAGGTCCTTCCATTATTGATCCATATGCTAACACAGCAGCATCTCTCCTTCTCCAATCTTCATGTATAAAATTTTCTTCAACAAAAGATATAACTGGTTCTACTATATCATTTTTTAATAATTGTGCACTTAGAGCTAAAAATGTAGCTGAAGCCATGGATAAAGTCCATGCATCAATATCTATATCTTCACTTTCTTGTGTTATCATTGCATTGAATATTTTTGGCAATAGGAAAACCATTGCCTGTTTAACTATATTATGATTTTTCTTTCCTTCTTGCAATTCATATTGATCTATAAAAGTTTCTTCTTCACATACAGTATTCCAAAATTCGATAGCACTAATAGCTATTCTTTCATTTTCTGATTCTATAGCTGCCCATGTAAGTGGACCAATAGCATACATATATGCATCTAAATAGGAATAAAAATAACTTACAATATTTATTAAACATTCATATGCTGCTATTTGGACAGTAGACCGTTCATTATCTTTACAACCATCTATAACTGTTTTCATTATAATATCTCTTTCTAATTGTGTTTTAAAATTCTCATCAATAAATGACATTAAATTGTATAGAACTTTCATATTTGCACAATGTATTGATTCTTCTGCAGGTTCACATAAAGAATTAATTATAGCAGTTAGTATTAAATCTAAATCTGGTTGTGTAAAAACATATTTTGTTTTACTCTCATTACATATATCTGCAATATCCTCAGTTAGGTATGCTAAACATACTGTAGATGATTTTTTACTTTGTGTATTTTTATCTATAATATTATTTACCAATTTATGTAACAATTCAGAAGATTTATTATGAGATAATTCTATTTTTGCAATAATTGATATTATTTGACATGCTGTACCTATGACTATTTTTTCTCCTTGTTGACTGAGTAATAATAATAATGAGTTTTTTAATTCTCTTTTTATATCTTCTGGAAAATTAATCCAAGTCCTTGCCTTCTCTTCACTTTCAAAATTATCCTTAGCTGTAAATGCATTTTTTATAAGTAATCCTGCAATCTGTCTTAAATATGGTTCATTTTGACTTTTACAAAATTCGTTAGACAACTGATTTATATACTGAACGAAATTTGTTTCCTTTGCATGTTTTAACTTTGATTCTGCCTCAGATCGAATATCTATATTGGGGTCTACTGTTGCGTATAAAATCTGTGTAATATTATTCGATTCCATTTTCGCTATTCTTCCCTTTCTTCCCTTTCTTCCCTTTCTTCTATTTCTTCCCTTTCTTCTATTTCTTCCCTTTCTTCTATTTCTTCCCTTTCTTTTTTTTTTTTTTTTTTTTTTTTTTTATCCACAAGGTTCTCTTATACGATACAATTTTTCAAAGATAATCGATGCTGTTGCGTGACAAAAAGCATTCATGCAATTGGGTTGAGGGGAAAAAAAAAAAAAAAAAAAAAAAAAAAAGGGGGAGGGGGAAAGGGAGGAGAAGAAATGAAAAGAATGAGATGAAATTATGACACAAACAGGGTATACTTTTTAAGTGTGCTATTTAAAATAATATAAGGCGCTTATTACATTAGACTATGTACTGCTAACAATATACGCCGGTTTTAAAACAGGGGGAAAGGTTCCGTGTGTATGTGTATGTGTATGCGCATGTGTATATGTGTGAATATGCTGCGTACAAGCTTTGTATACGTTTAGCATGTGTCTCGTACGTGTTGCACAAATGTTGAATACATTATGTATACATGCATATGTGTATATATATTCGCACAGGTGCATAAGAGGATACGGTATGTACAATCGTCCGGACGCGTGCCAGTGGATATGCGTACCTACGTGAGCACTGCATATACAATTACGTATGCTTCTTATTGACGTTCAGCAGTTTAAACACAGTGTGGGAAATAACTAAACGAAATGGTTCGCAGACGAATATTTTTATGCATGTGCATTTTTACATGTACATACATAAATATATATATATATATATATATGCAAATATGTAAGCAAATATGTGAGCAAACATGTAAGCAAACATGTAAGCAAGCATGTAAGAAAGCATGTAAGCAAACATGTAAGCAAACATGCAAGCAAACATGTATCCAAATATACTGTAAGTTCGCACGCATGTAAGTATGCACGTCAATATACTCGCCAATGTGCTCGTATAATCCAACAGTTTTTTCCTCCTCTTTTGCTTCTCTATTTAAAAAAATGATCCTCCTTTTTTCAGTTTATATTTATCATTCCTTTACGTTTTAACAATACAACCATGTTTAAAAAAAAAAAAAAAAAAAAAAAAAAAAAAAAAAAAAGAAAACATAAAAATGGTAAAAACAAACATGTACATATTATACATGTATATAAGTACTTATGAATGTACTACTTATGTACCATGTATCTACTATGTATCTACTTATGTATATGCATTATGTATGTACTACGTTTGTACTACGTATGCATTATGTGCGCATTTTTGTATGTATTTATGTATCATTATAAGCGTATGAATACAATGAATGCAAATGTAAAGGCTATAAATAAAATGTACATACGTATAATACGTATGGGGATTATATTATGCATTAATTATTTTTTTTTTTTTTTCCTTTTTTTTTTTTTTTTTTAAAACAATAATTTAGAAAACTATGTAAGGTAAAATGTACGTAATATATATGAGCATATGCGTACATGTATATACGTACGATTTGCTGTGCGTATGCAAATACCTTCTCATGATTATTATATCAATTTATATAAAATGAAATGTTAGTAAAAGGCGAATTTATTCATGCATATATAAGGTGTACCATTTACGCATATGGGTCAATAAAACATAATACATTTTTTACTATACGAGTATGGCTAGCGTAAGGACAAACTGTGATGATAGGTGTATACATACATGAGAGGTGGGATGTTGGAGGAAGTAAGGATGTACGGATGTACCGGATGCAATGATGCATGAATGCACGGGTGAATGGATATACGAATGCGCGGATGTATGGATATAAGAATGCACGGATGTATGGATATAAGAATGCACGGATGTATGGATATAAGAATGCACGGATGTATGGATATAAGAATGCACGGATGTATGGATATACGAATGCACGGATGTATGGATATACGAATGCACGGATGTATGGATATACGAATGCACGGGTGAATGGATATACGAATGCACGGGTGAATGGATGTACGAATGCGCGGATGTATGGATGTACGAATGCGCGGATGTATGCATATTCGAATGCACAAACGCACGAATGCACGGGGGTCGGGGGTACGCGCCGGCGACACGCCCATGAAACGCCCATGCCACGCCAGTGACCTATTATGTATACGCATTTGCAAATTTACAAGCGCGCATTTACTATTCAATTTTTGTGCTTTCATTTTATGCCATTTTTTCAATTTCTTACTCCGGTTTAGGCGTGCATGTTGTTTCATTGTTATTTTAACCACATGCGTAATGAACAGTTACCCTTTATATTGTAATTCCCTATGCATCTTTAGATGTTTTTTTATAAAAAAATGTATCCATATTTTATGAACGTTAAGAAAAACGATAGATAAAACCTTCCTTCAATAGCATAATGCTAATGTGTCATACTACAAATTAAGTAGAAAGGGAGGAGGGGTGTATTAAGTAAATAGTATGCCGCACATTAAATAAGATAAGGTATTTATTTCCCCTGTTATATAAAATCCCTACAAATCGACACAAAAAATTTTTAAATATGCACATCCGTATGCATATCCTTAGGAATACATAATTGCAATACGCTTTGTATACTTTCATTTTATATTTTAAATTCCACGGAAGGGGAAAAAAAAAAAAAAAAAAAAAAAGAAGCATGCATTTTTATGAGCGTAGAATTGTACCATAACGCGCGTGTACACTTTACAATAATATACGAAGCCACATATTTGTGTAAACCAATTTTTTTTAAACATTCCGTGTATATTTATATATGCGTATGTATATATAATGCCCATTGTGTTGCCTTCCTTCAATCCCTAACTTGTCGTCTGTATACATGCGCATCATCTACGCTGGTATGTACTCGGCACATAGACGCATTTGCCAGTGTAAATTTGTTATCCTGCTTTATTTCAGCAAATGGAAAGATATAATTTCTGCAGGATATAAAACATATTTGACATATATGGGGGTATGTACTACTCATATTTGGGTATGTCAAATTAAACACATTACTTTTTCTTCACCCTTACTCCTAAGGTCTTTCAATATATCTCAAAATTTTGTATAAATTATTTGCCTCCCCAAGGCCTAAAATATGTGCATAAACAAGCGTACGCCCATAAGTGCGCTAATGCACATATGTGACACAGGACATGCTGCAAATTTGAAGTAAACCTAAGTGTGAGCGAAATGAAGGTTGGACAACGTAGTATTACACTCTTAAGTAGGATATTCAATGTATGCTCATTTACCTACATTTTTGTCGTTTTTCATCGTTTGTTTTTCGTACCGTTGTCACATCAGTAACACATAAAAATGAACTATTTTTCGAAATTGTTGTGGCACTTTCTTTTTTTCTTGTGTGCTTTTTGTTTACATTTTTTACCATGTCCATCTGTGATGCATAGGTAGGGGGAAGAAGGTTTTTAAGAATAAAATTTCGGGTGCTGGAGTGTAAATGGAGAGTAATAAAAATGGGAGATGCGTGTTTTGGAAAAATGAAAAGACTTTGTCGATAATGTTCTTCCTCTTTCGAATTTTTTGCTTAACGTATTTAAACATCTTTCGACCCAACAGAAAGGAGAAATTTGTATTATACGGAACAGTTGAGTATACAAAGTTCACAATTTAATGGAGCAATATTTTTACGAATGGTATGAATGCAAATTAAACAATAGGACAAAAAAAAAAAAAAAAAAAAAGTATACAAATAGATTTAATTCCGACGGTCTGTAGTGTCAATACTGCTCATACTGTTAAGTGTAGGGGAGAAAAGGGGATTGTGTGGCTTACAAACACCCTCATCTGTATAAAGCTATTTTACATGTCTACGTTTCTTTTTAATTTAGTACATGTCCTACACCGATTTTATGAATGCAAGTAAGAGGGAAGATGGTGATGTAAATGGACACGTTTTCGTTTGTGCGTATATCTACACACAAAATTTTTACTCCGTAAAGTTTATAAAAAGGAAAAAATCGGGCAGAAAAGATGTCACTATATCGTAGAAGATGAAACGTGGTACAGTGGAAGAAGGAGAAATTTATGGCACAAATGTGTGGACATATGCATGTCCTAGTTGCATAATGTAGCGTGTACAGCAAAGCAGGATCATCTCACCGTTTGGCAACCTCTAAAAGCTTTTTAATTCTTTCTAAATCGAAATCATCGGTAATTTCTCCGGTTTCGGTGGAGCATTCTCCCCTTTTTATAAAATCAATAATTTCGTTATCTTCGTCTGAGAAATAGATATCTTGAATGTCCCTTTTTTCTAACGAATCATCTATTTGCCCCTGGTTTTGGAGCGAATTTCCGTCTTTTCCCATGAATTCCGCATTTGGATGAATCTCACCATTTTTTCTATCCCCGCATTTTTTCATTTCCCCCAATAAGGGCCCTACATGGGGAAGGTTTTCTTCCTCTATCTCGTTTTTTCCTGATATTTCCCCGTCTTCCTCCTTGCGCAATTTTTCCTTCTTTTTAAAAAAAAAGTAGTTGGCAGCATTTCTACCAAAGGCGTATAAAAACTTAATTTTCTCTTCATAATCATTTAATTTATTCCATTCATAATAGCTTAACGTAATAATATTATACATTTTAGAATCAAGAATTTTTTTGTTTAAGTCAGATATAGAAGTGCTTACAAGTGAATTGACATAATAGCTATAGGGACCTAAACACTTAATAATGATATTTGAATCAGTTAACATTATATCAGCACATATATTATTAATGTATATATTTTTCAAATGACTGACATTCATTTTTACTAAAGTACGTGATATCTCAGTAATCCACCTTGCACAATATTTTAATTTCTTCCTTTTTATTTCACATGTATCGATATAGTAATAAAAATGTTTTATTTCGTCAGGAAAGTTTCGAAAAGATGATGAACAGACATATTGTAAGTAATCACTCACATACTTTAGTCGTTCTATTTTGTGATTTCCTAAATATTCCTTATGTGGAATCACTAAATATGTCAATTTTAATATCATCTGCTCCGTACATGAAATGAGACATGTGCATGAAAAAAGTAATAGAACTAAGGATTGCAAATCGAAACGATTCTTTTTCTCCTCCATTTTTGTTTCTTCCTCATAGCCACTAATCTTATGGTTATCCTCGATTGATTCTCCGCTTGTGAATTCCTCTTTCTGGAGAAACTTCCTCTCTGATGCCTTGCCGTAATTCCTGTTCTCCACAACTTCTCCGGTTTCCACTCCTTCCATTTTGTTTATTCTTTCCAATACAAATTTGCTCCGTTCAGCATGGTTTACTCCCTTTATGACGAGGGGTTCCCCGTTTGTCGAATGGTTCTTTCTACGCCTACGTAGCGCTAATTGGTCATCCAGATATATGTGCACAAACTGGTACAAGTAGTTATAGAATTTGGGATGGTGAAACTTCAGCTTGGCAAAAGAATGAATCAATAGAGCTAAATTGTTTGGAGATAAATCTTTTGCAAGCCTTTTTGCAGACCTGCTTAAACACAATAATATGTTACCCTCTCTAATATCTAGACGAGCAAAGGCAGATATGACAAGACACAAATGTAGAGGTTCTGAAAAATAGTAATTATGCTGTAATTTTAATATACACTTTTTCCAAAATGTTTTATGATATATATAAAAAAATGCTAAAGAGTTCGAGACTAATGCTATATCTTGAGAAGTCCAGTTTGGTAGGTGAAAACAAAATTGATTCGTTAATAATTCTATAGTATCATATTTTTTTATCTCCAATTTTTTGAAGCTATTTAATAACAACGCTATAGCACAACAGCTCAAATTGTTTATTTTTTTTAAAAGGATAGAACATAATAGATGTACTAATCTGTTATCCCTATACCCAATTTTGCTGAAACACCAAAACAGTATTACGATATCAGGTGCATCTAAATATGCCGATATGGTGAATGTATTCTGAACATATTTTTTCCATAAATTTTCATCTCTTACATGGTTAATGGATGCCTTGTAAATTCTTTTAATAATCTTACTTTTGTTTTCGTAAAGAGCGTAATCCTTTTGCAACTCTTTTGTGTCTTCTCCCGTGTCGCAGTTTGCGTCTTCCGCCATGCAAGAGTTTGCACCTTTCGCATTATTCCTCTTTGTAAGCTCGTCAAGGAGTTTCATAGACCTCTTTTCAGAAATGTCGAAATCGCCTTTCTCTAACGGTTCACTAGGCACTATAAGGTATTTCTTATTTATATAACTGTTTGTACCTTTGTAGTTGTTCAGGTGTACGTACTTTTTAACAGGTCTCATTTTATGCCAAAGTAAGAGATGCCTTCTTACATTGCAATCATTTTCATGACGCTTGCTCTCCTCCATGTCGAACTGGATATTGACACCCTCAGTCGCGTCCTCGCCATGGTTCGAGCTTTCCCCATTTTTGAATGCTCCCTCAACATCCTTTTTTTTGAAAAGAATACTCCTTCTATAACTCCTTTTCCTTTTCTCCGCATGACTCTTCACAGATGCAGTTTTATCATTTGTTTCGATTTCTCTACAATTTTGAGCCCTTTTCTCAGTAGTAGCATCCTGCGCAGGGCTATTTCCCCCCCTATACACTGTAGCTTTATTCATATCATCATCATGTTCACTTTTCTTTCTGCTATGCTTCTTCGGATTAGATGTTTTTATGTTAGCCAAGTTTAATAATTCTAAAAAGCTTAGCTCTTTTTCTCTTTTATTATTCTCCTCCTGTGCGACCTTTTCACTTCTTTCTCTTAACACATCTTTGCAGTATACAAGGTCCTTAAATTTTCCCGATCGTATATACCTTCCCTTATTTATAATTAAATAGCTTCTTCTTAAGAAAAGCATTTTGATAACATCAAAAAAAGATGATACGGATGTATTAACATGTTTATCAGGCTCTTTGCAATAACTTAGCAGTTTTTTTATAGTAACCTTTCCCCCAATTTACCTCATTATTATACCTTTCTTTCCTAACGAGCCCATAATAAACGGACTCTATTATTAGTAAGAGTTATACTGAATGTCTACAATGCTCAGGTGAAACAAGTCCAGAAAATGGTGTTAAATTTGTGGGGAAAGAGAAAAGGCAACCCTTTATAATTGTTCACAAATTTGTGAGAATGCTAGAAACATCATGTTGAAGCGCTTACAATGCTTCGATTTTTACAAGTTTCGGTGCACATAGAAAACCCGTACTTGGTTGGCACATAAAAATGAAATACATTTCCTCTTTCAAAAGGTAACGACGTGGCAATCAAAATGCCTTTGCGGGGGGAATTATCTAAAGTTACATATAGAACAAAATGGAAAAAAAAAAAAAAAAACAGTTAAAACTAGCGATATACCTAGGAACAAACTGTTGAAAATTCCGCATATACTGCACGCATTTATCGGTGTTTAATTGTTGATGATGTAACATATAGAGCGGTTTGTACTTGTGTTTACTTCGATGTAAAGCATACAGGGTATAGTTAAAAAAAAAAAAAAAAAAAAAAAGAGATAGGCGAAAGGATAAAGTGTTTTTCCAAAAAATATATATCCCACTCAGAGCTGTAGTAACTGCTAAAAAAAAAAAGCTAAACAGAAAAATATACGCACAGGTGAACACCAATATTTTTTTAAAGTGCCGTTTTTGTCACAGTACATAAGATACACCCCTTTTTCAGTTTTTGGCATATATATGCTTGTATTCACGTATGTATAAGTTCATATACGTACGCATGTATTCCCTTGTATATAGCAGCAAAAAGCTCCATATCTGAAGGGTCAAATCCCCTATTGGTTTTTGGAGAACAAATGTATTTGTTGACCATCTGCACAGGTACCATTATAAACAAGTGAAGACTGAAAAAGATGATTTTCAAAAGGTTTTACATTTTCATTTCATTAATTTTGTTGTTCATATCTTCCCTATGCGTGGATGCTGGATGATCCAAGACGTTACATATAAAATTGCCAAATGAAGATGAGGATTATTTAGGAAAATTAATTAAGGCTATTAATAATATATGTGCATATTCAGTGAAAAATAAAGGAAAAATTGCCAAGGTCATAACAACGTCTCTACTTTCGGCATACTCAATTAATTCGCTATACAACTCTGGTATTACCTTTAAAAAAAATCCACACTATTCATTTTTCCTTCCATCAGAAAGTTACATTAAAAATGTTCTTAAAAAGGTAAAGAAAAATTATAAAATTAAAACAAGTATTTTAGCAGAAGACAAAATATTTGAAAGAAACATAACATCGGGTAGCAATAACAATCCAAACGTTTTAGAAATGTATGTTGTTAATAATTTCATAAATTTTGAGAATTTTTTATCTAACAAAATTAATAAAGAATCACTATATAAATTTTCAAAATATAAAGAATTTGAAAAGGTGGAAAATATATTTAATTATGTTCAGGTTTTAAAACATGAAAAGGAAATTATTATGTTTCACGGAAAATTGAAAAAACACTTTTGGATAAACTTACCATTAAAATGGAATTTTACAAAGACAGAAAATGGTACTACCTACACATTAACATTTATACCTCTGTACAAATATTACTCCAATCATACTATTGAAATAAAAATACAGAAAGAAAACAATAATATAAAATTTGTAACAAGTGTTAAATCGAGGGAAAAAAACACGAAAACAAACGCATATTTTAAAGACGTAGTAAAAAGCATTGCAATGTATTTAACGTATAATATCTTTGAGGGAATAAATAATAATATCGACATTTTGCACAAAAGAAATTTCAGTATTCGTCCAATTAATTTTATTAAATCGAGAAATTTCCTTAAAAAAAAAAAAAATAATTCATACTTAAAGCACGTCTTTTCAGTTTTTAAACCGCAGAATTTTAAGATGAAACGGACATAAGAACGGTATACCTGACAGTATACCTTTGTGTGTCTTTGTTTTGCATACAGTTTGAAATATTATGGTGGTACAAAAAAAGAGGTTTTTGCATTTTCTCATTTTAACATGTACGTAAGTTATATACCTTTTGCAACTGGTGCCCCTTTTATAGAAGAACATGTTCGCAAAAAAAAAAAAAAAAGGGCGGAAACGGAACATACGGCTTTTTTTTTTTTTTTTTTAGCGCACAATTTGCCCATCCGTATCACTGCGCCAACTCGCCGCTGTTCTGTGCACACACACACACACATACCGCACATATATGTTACTATATGCCGAATTAATTTTTATCATCTTCAGGGTAATTTGCACACAGTGAACTAATGACGAGTTATTCCGAAATCCCCCCAATGGGAAGGAATAAATCTGACATGTTCACAGGTAAAAACCATTTATGGCTATTTTTTTTTTTTTTTTTTTTTTATATTATTTCCTGTTAATAAACTTTTGCCCTATTTAACCACATGCAGCACATTTCGCTACATTTAGTCGACTTAATTTTTTTTTTTTTTTTTCTTCTCGTTTTCTTCTCGTTTTCCTCTCTTTTTCAATTATCTTTTTTTGCGTACATGAACGTTATTAAAGCGTTTTAAAATTTTACAAAAATATTTGCGTCAATTATAAAAGTCCTTTTCAATTTTGCATAAAAAAAAAAAAAAAAAAAAGAAGGTCACATCCTCCATAGGCAAAAATTATTATACAGTAAAAAATTAAAGAAAAAAAAAATTGCACACATACATAAATTAGTGCATGCAAAGAACACATAAATACATACAGGCGTGCACATACAAGTACTCACTTGCGCGATACGCGAATACGTAGTTGCGTAATCCTTAGTTGCATGCGTATGACTCAGCTTTGTCGAAAAAAAGCATAAATTATTTCTGTAACGCATTTTTCAAATTTTCGTTGGCAAAATTCCAATTTACCAGATTCCACCAGGCCTTTACATACGCGGCTCTGTCGTTTCTGTAATCAATGTAATATGCATGTTCCCATATATCACAGGTTAAAATGGGAATGCCTGTATTATCTTTTAATGGGTTTCCTGCGTCATGCGTTTGTAAAATTACTAATTTGTTATTATTATTTAAAGCTAACCATCCCCAACCTGAACCAAAGTGTCCACATAACACGTTTGAAAATTGATCTTTGAAATTATTAAAGGATCCAAAATCTTCCTGAATTTTGTCTTTAATTTCCCCATGAGGTTCTCCTCCGCAGTTTGGTCCCATGGAATCCCAATAAAAACTATGGTTCCATATTTGAGCCGCGTTGTTAAAAATGGCACCTGTCGATTCTTTTACAATTTCTAATAATGATTTCGTGGCAAAGGGGGTATCTTTAATTAACCCATTTAATTTATTTACATATCCTGCATGGTGCTTATTATAGTGAAAATTTAGAGTCTCCTCACTTATATGGGGTGATAATGCATTAAATGCATACTTTAATTTTGGTAATGTTATAACCATTGTGTGATTTTTTCCTAAATAGTTATATTCTCAGTGCGAAATCTCCCTTCTTTATCTTCAAAAGAAAGTTCGCTATTTACACTTTTATTTCCCCTTGGAATGTGTATTTAAAGAAAAAAAAGGTATTACGCTGTTACACAGATATACAAATATATGTGCATTTATATATGTATGACAATCTTTCCTATTTAATTTTTTTTTTTTTTTTTTAAAGATTAAAAATAATACAGGGCAGTATGCGGGAATGCATAAAAAATCAGCAAAAAAACTGTGGGTTAATGAGAAATTTAAAGTTAAACAATATTTTCTTAATTTTAAATGTGGCAAAACAAAAACATAAATAGTGGAGAGATAAAAAGATTATATTTTTATTTCACTTTATTTTGCTTCCTTTCGTTCTTTTCGTTTGGTTTCGTTTTGAGTTTTTTTCTTTCTGTTTTATTTATCTTTATAAATGTTAACACGTAATCGATTAAAATAAGTTCCTTTTTAATAAACTTTAATTTAAACAGTTTTCATTTACATGAGCAAGAAAAAGGGAAAAAAATCGGAAAAATTAGTTTGAAAATAAATTCTTACGTATGTGCACAATTATACGAAACTGCGATATAACTGCGATATAACTGAGATATAACTGAGATATAACTGCGATATAACTGCGATATAACTGCGATATAACTGAGATATAACTGCGATATAACTGCGATATAACTGAGATATAACTGCGATATAACTGCGATATAACTGCGATATAACTGCGATATAACTGCGATATAACTGCAATATAACTGCGATATAAATGCGATATAAATGCGATATAAATGCGATATAACTGCGATATAACTGCGATATAACTGCGATATAACTGCGATATAACTGCGATAAAACCGCGACAAAACTTCGTATATCAAAGTACTTGCACATAAATATACGCTTGCATGATATACTTAACGCATTACGAATGCTAACTTTATGGCGAGGTGTAGGTCTACATTTTCGTAATTTGCATTTTATCTGAACTGGAATTAAGTGCCCAAAAAATAGTGCTATTTTTAAAAGCACAAAAAAAAAAAAAAAGGCATGACGCTATATTTTTATGATCTTTAACTTACAAAGCGCTTCTTAAATTATTTTATATATATAAAGAGAATATACTTATCTTTTCTGATTTTTAAAAAAAGAAATTACCAAAAGTGTCATCTTATATGTTTTTCCTGTTCATGGCTTTTGAGCAGGGAGGTGTGAACATACATGTAATCATATTACAAGTGTTACTACTTTTTTTGGAGTAATCTTTAGCTGTTTGGCAAGGTGTTACTCAACATTATCGTTATGTTTGTGACAAAATAACAAACTGCAATTGTTACGTGTGAAAAGTACTCAATAATAAAAAGGAGAAAAATGGCAAAAAGGCTAAAAATTAAAACCAAACATAGGAACAAACCGCGCATGAAAAATAAGAAAAGTGTTTGCATATTTGAAAAAATAAAATAAAATGGAGCATTAAACGATAGAGTATAAAATATATGTAAAGTGGTCAGGTTGCAGCAATTATATATTTGAGGGATAATAATTATATACGAAATGTGTACCATTAAAAAAAATTTTTATTTATATCCCTTATATAACCAATCGAAGAAAATTCTATTTTACACCATATACGATACACACATATCAAAAAGGATAAACAGTTTTATTTATTGATGCCGCTTTGTAAAAATGTAAAAAAAAAGAGCGCACTCGCGTAAAGCATTATATGCAAGACGTAAAAGTGTATATATAATTCCCTCTATACATGTACGTTTTAACGAATTAACTGTTTCATTTGCGAACATTTCCCTTTCATTAAATAATGGTATGTTCTTATTTTTTTAAGATTATAACTTAATTAGAAAATTGTTACGTATAATCAGACACAAAGAAAAAAAAAAAAAAAAAAAAAAAAAAAAAAGGTTATATATTCTTAATGTTTTATGAGAAAATTTAAACGTTTTTATGTATATATTTCTACGTATGCGAAATACGCATTTTTCTTATTTTATTATTTTTTTTTTTTTTACATGGATAAGCTATATTATGCAAAACGCAACTATCAAAATACACGTGAGATAAATTATGGAGCATCATCCGTGTTTTTCCATTAAGTTCACTATCATTAATTGTAACGTTTAAATAATCCAATTTTTTTACCTTTCCAAGCGAAGCGATAGTGGGGAGCTCATATTTATATATACATTTTTCTCCCTGTATTTTGTTCTTATTGCTTCTCCCATAATAACTTTTATTATAAGGCTCTATTGTATTATATCTATGGTTCATGCCGAAGTATGTTGCAAAATCGCAGTTCTTATTTAATAATCCCTTTTTTTTTTTATGTAACTTATTTTGCATCTGTGCGCACTTTTTTTTGGCACATTTATTTGCAGTTAACAAGCTACCTGCTTTTGTCTTTTTATTTAACATAGGCGAACAGCTTAGAATTACATCATTATACGCATCATTTAATGAAACATCTTTATTACTATATTTGGGAAAACTACTAACATTCTCATTAGGACCACTTTCTCTTTTTCCTTTTTTGGGAGGAAAACTTTTTTTTAATTTCACAGTTAATAAGGATTTTTCTACAAGCTTCTCCTTAACACCATTCAGTATATCACCACATTTTTTCTCGCCGGAGAGCCGTTGTCGCGCGCCTTCATTAGCATGTACGTCCTCCCCGTCTTCTACACCTTCCTCGCATACCTTATATGCATCCTCTGCATGTGTATAATTACTATTTTCTTCTTCGTTTTCCATTACGTGTAAGCCTTTTTTCTCCTTCCGTGATTTTAAGTGTCCCATATGGGTGGTATGTATGCAAAATGCTTCTTTATCAATTCTTTGTAACTTTTTCTTTTTGTAATATTTTAAAAAGCCATTAAAGTATATTTGTCCACGATTCACATTTTTGTTCATTTTTTTTGTTTTTTAAGAGAAATCAGCAAAAAGTTACTTTTTAATTTTTTAAAAAATTTACGGATGGATGGAAAATATATGCATAGAATTTCTAAAAAAAGAATTTTTTTTTTTTTTTTATATATATGTATGAACAAACAAAACTACAATAAATAACAAATTTGTAGCATCAAAATTGTGTATATTTAATATTAAAAAGTAAAAAAAAAAAAATTCAAGTAAAACATAAAAAAAAAAGGACAAAATTAAATTTCATTTTTACTTTCTTCTTTTTTCCCTTCATTAAACAGTTTTTGTAAATTCTTATAGCTTAAATAGAGCTAAACGTGTGTAGCAATTATAGATATCAAAATTAAGAACAAATGTTTGGGTTTAAAAAATAAGAGGTTCAGTTTAAATATCCTGCATTTGTTCTACAACTACTTAGAAAAAAAAAATATATATATTATTTTTTTTTAGATCAAAATGAATATCTTCTTCGTGTGCGATAATTTTATTTAGTTTTATAGCAAGCACAATGATGCATTCAAACCTACACAAGGGCCTAAACACACTTTTAATGGTGAAAAAGGGGCAGGTATGGAGGAAGCATATTACTATTCAATTGCGGTACAATACAAAATCTTTAGTTACATGGAGTGATATTATGAAATTCGTGAAGCAAACATGATAAAGTTTTTTATTTTAATAAAAGTAAAATGGCTTTTTTTTTTCAAAAAAATAAGCATATACAAACGTATACGGGCATATATATATATACACGTACTATGCTGTATTTGCATAGTCAAGTTTAACGTATAACCTTTCGAAAGGGAGCTATGCAAAAATTCAAATGTATATGTGTTCGAACGTTTTAATGATGAAATATAGCATCCTAAAATTAATTTGTGTTTGAGGAAGTGTGGCTAGAAAAAAATAACAATATCAAGGCAACTTGAATTGAACAAAGACACAGTTATTGAGGAAATTCAAAATTCTACATGTATTTACAGAAAATTATTAACAGATGTTTGAATAAAAAAATGAAAAGGAAAAATTGTAAGAATTTTCATCAATACACTGTTGATATTTCAAATGCACTCACGGTTTCAGAAAAATAAAATTTAAAAAAATATGCTATTAACAACAGTAACATTCTGGTTCATGCTCACTTGTTTTGTACGTAATAAGAGTGTTAGCACATAATGCACTTTTTTATTAAACTTGATACATGAGTTTATATTTCTTAATTATTTGATGAGTGTAGTAACTCTTAAAATTTCTATATATTAAGATTCCTTGAAGAATATGTTTTATTTTTTGTAGTTGCGCCAGATTAATTCTCACAGTATTACGCAACGATTTAAAATGGTCAATAATGTTATACATACATATATATGTATATATATATATGCCATTTCAACGGAAATTCAACTTTCAGAAATGAAAACACCATTACGTGTTGATTTGTGTTTTTATGTATACATACAACTGTTGCGCGTAAATATGAATGTTCGCACGTTTATTTTTGTAAATTTTTGTAAATGTAGACATATATATTTCCACGCTACATCATTTTCCACGCAAAAAAGAAAAAAGCTCATGTGTTATAATGTTATTTTTCGCAAGAGTAACATAAAAAAAAAAATTTCTTTTAATATTACATTAAAGTCTTACCAAAATGGTAGCAGAATGTAATTTTAACTGAATATGTCTGAAAAAACAGTTTTAAAAAGAGCCAAAAATCATTCGCATATTAATTTTTGTTACATGCTAAAAAGAAAAAAAAAAAAAAATCAAATTATGGTTGCACACCATACTTAAGCCTTATAAATTAAAAAAATATGCACACATCAGGAAAAAAAAAAAAAAAAAAAAAGGAAAGAATGGATAGCTATGCTTATAAACTGTACTGTTAAGGCAAAAAAAAAAAAAAAAAAAAATGGTTATTCTTATAGTCTGCACTGTTAAGGTAGGAAAATAAGGGAAAAAAGATAAAGCTATTTTTTTTGAGATGCACGGTTAATGTAAAAAAAAAAAAAAGGAAAAAACCAGATAGCTATATTCTTACAATCTGCGCTTTTTAAGGAAAATAAAAATAATTTTCATGTTTGCTTAATAGGAATTACCTGCGTTTCACTCAAAAATAAATAACGAGCATGCATTTTGAAGTTTTTTTTTTTTTTCCTTAAAAACATGCTTAAGCTTAAATAAATTAAAATTCATGTCTTTTAAAACCTCATATGTGTAAACAATTTTAATGGCATATAAAAGAAAAATATTTCTCAAAATATTATTTCCTTGCTGCATGTAACTGTTTAAATTTTATTTTTCTGCTCACGTTTATGCCTGTTTTTGCCGTTGTTGTCAATACCGTCGTTAAGGATCACTAATCTCATTTTTTTAGAAATAATTAACATTTTGAAACGATCACACGTTTTTCTGTTTAGCTAAACACATATATAGAATTACACAAATATATACCTACGTATATATACATATACATAGTTTTCCCCCTTTTGCATA
This sequence comes from Plasmodium ovale wallikeri, assembly GCA_900088485.1. NCBI lineage: Eukaryota > Apicomplexa > Aconoidasida > Haemosporida > Plasmodiidae > Plasmodium > Plasmodium ovale. The sequence goes on from FLRD01000149.1 coordinate 42,359, forward strand.
TATTTTACGCGATAACTTCCTTTTAACTGTCCCAAATATGACAAATGTTATAGAGTGTACCTTCAAGGTTCCTCCTCCAACCGCGAAAGCTCCTGATAACGCCGTTATTTGGAACCAGTTCCAATACTGTGACGAAAAAGGGTGGTATTCACTGTCAAATCATGAAGAAATAACCTTGAGACCTACTTGTTTCAATGACGCACGAGTTAAATTTTTACCACAGCTAGACAAAATTCCCTCTGAATTTGAATCCGTTTTATGTGGAAAATACGATGCTAAAGCTTGGGGGAAAGATGAATGTAATATTGTGATTGAAGGTGAAAAAGATGTGCATATCAGTCTACCAGGGTTAACAGAAAAGATTAATTACAATCATCGAGAAAGGTTTCCTACATTTTTAAAAAATTGGAAAATTATTGTAAGTATACTAAATAAACATGTTACAGTAATACGTATAAATACAGAAACAGCTCTGATAATAAGTATAAATGAAAAGAATAATGTAACTGTAAAATCAGTAGATTTTAATAATGGTTTCTTGTGTGTTAATCCGCACACCAATTTAGCAATTGCTTATGGTGGTTTTGCTTTAAATGATCTTAAAATGTGTGAACTGGTCCCAAGTATTACACATGAAGGAGGTGAATGGGCATTTTTTGTTCACTTATTTAAATGGGGACACATTATCATACCAAAAGATATAGAAATTAAATTACCTTCCCCTGGATTAAAGTTAATTGGTAAAAAGATTGATACCATTGCAATAGTTTCCCTTCCTCCAAACATATATATACATGTCAAAATTGACGGACCAAAATGCATAAGAAAATTAGAATATGGTCAAGACTACAACATTACAGCGATCAAAAGTAGCGAATCAGATATTGACATTTATTTGCTTTTTGATGGACAATTATTAAAATATGAATTTTCTTTTGACACTAGATTAAACAAGGAAGGTAAAGGTAGGTCCACAAATTATGCAAAATTGAAATGCACAAGCAAAAGTAAGGAAGTGTCTACCTTTGTTTTTCAGGAAACACCAAACTGCAAAGTATTGCTAGGCTCCAACTGCCCAAGTGATAACCTGGGACATATGCTATGCAACCAAACTATATCAATTTTTGACGCAGAAACGGGCGAATACCAAAGTCACCCACAAGGTCTTCAATTAACAGACGTTTTTACCACATTGTCGTATCCCGTGGAAAAGGATTAAAGACATTCATTTGAAGGTTTTTTTTTTTATTTTAAACTGACCTCCTCCGCTTTTTACGCAGCATGTGGTATAATTATTTGCTTATTCTTCTGATTATACATGTCCCCCCCCCCTATGCGTATGTGCACTTGTCTGTCCATATGTTTGCCCACTTATCTGCTTACATGTCTGCCCACATGTCTGCCCACTTGTCTGCCCACTTTCTTGTTTCTTCCTTCCCCTTTTTCTTCTTTTTCTGTTATATAATTAAGCTGTCGCCTCGGTACAGGTTTGATGCTTTCCATTCGTGCACACATTTTTTCCTCTATGTTTTATGACTTTTTAAGCGAATTTTATAAATGCAAGTTGACGTTTTTGTGTTTACAAAAAAAGGATTAGATATGGGAAAAATAACCATCTAAATTTTGCGTTCCATTACACGTTTCGAGGCATATATTTTTATTAAAAAAAAAAAAAATTAAATGCTATATGCAACGTATAGAAGCGCGCACGGGAGGTGCGTTCTCAATCCGAAGCCTGTTCATGTTTAATTCGAATAAGATATAATATTAAAAAGAAAAATTCAAAATTTAAAGGAAAAAAATTAAAATTGCTAAGGTAACATTTATTTAACATGAGCATATATGTAACAACATTTTACAACTAAAATATGGGAAAAACAAATTGTACACGCCCACGGTGCACATATATCTACACATGCGCATTAATTGTGCATTAATTTCGACGAAAGGCACAAATGTTAATATGAACACAATGTTGTGCGTATCTATGCACATATTGATACCCATGTATACATGCACATGTTAAAAAAAAAGACACTTCGATTAATTTCACTTAACCCGCGCACGACCTTTATTGATGCGCAAAAATGCCAAGGTATAAACAAAAAAAATAAGCGGTTTAAGTTTCATGGTGGATCAAGAGCCGTAAATTAAAACAAACCAGTGATCCTTTAAAACATACACATGTGAAATGTTTCAGTTTTAAAATGAATCTAATAAATATGAACGTGGATGAGCTTATATATATATATATATATATATATATATATATATATATATATATATATATATATATATATATATATATATATATATATATATATGTATATTTTCTCGTAAACTTGTTTTGTAAGGCGAATAGATATAATTTTAATATGCAATACATGTATTACCTCATTTTCGTTTCGGTTACGGGTTTTTCCCTTGCAACTGTACAGCTGCGTAGAAATGACCAAAAATGTAAACTCGTAGATTCGGGACATCAACCGAAGTTACGCAAAAATGTATAATTTACACTCTGGGTAAGCATCATTCCCACATTAGAGAGACATGGTATATGTTATGGATATAAGAGGAACACTCGATCCCGTGGGCATCCTTAATAGAAAGTCCAATATTTTTCACTACGCCAATTTACAGCAATATAATTGCCCTGTTCGGAATTGAGCACATACGTAGGTTTGTACCGACAATAGTACTTGCGTACGTTTGGTAACCACAGAAATGTGCATATGGAACTCGCGAAAAACAGACTTATGCAAATAAATCGTTAATAGTGTAAAAGGTAGGTGTTTTGTCCATGTCACATTTGGATTTTTTTTTTTTATGATATATTTTTCCATCTTCTTCAGAATTATCATCGTGTGAATCACTTTCTGAACGTTTTTTTTTTTTTGATCTGGAATCATCCGTTTTGCTATTTGATGTATTTAGTTGGTTAGTATTCTCTCCACCTTTATCCTTACTATCTTTATTTAAATTATTAAAACTGGAGATGGTCGTTTTACCCTTGCTATCAACACAATTAACAAGGCTCTTTTTTTTGTCTGCACTGCTGTTATCGTAAGCATAATCTACTAGATCTTTTAAATTATGCTTTTTATAATACTCTACATATTTATAGAAATCTCCATTTTCTAAATGTTCCTTAGGAATATTTAACTCTTTAAAATTTTTATTTTCAAGTATCGTTTTAATATCTGTATTACTACCCTTACGTAAGGAGTTAAAGTATTCAATGCATGACTTTACATCACTATCCCTTTTTTTGTCCATTTCTAGTAAACTTAATGTTTTTACAACCTTTTTCGAATTAGAATCTCCAATATTGTTAAACATATGTGTTTTCCTTTTTACATTTCCACTTTCTACAAGGGCACCTATTTTTTCGTTATATCTATCTACCTTGTGTTCATGATCCCCGTAATTATTACTGCTACTATTACCGTGCGATCTGCCGTCATCACCATGCCATTTGTTATCTCTAATCCACGAATTATCATTTGCGCTATGCTGATTGTAAGCGGGTTTGTACGTTCTATCACTCTGTTCATTGTAAACACTTTTATGTTCTTTCGAATAACTAATTCGGTTGTAATCCTTGTTATTATTCATGGGTTTATAACTCCCATCATTGGAGCTTTTCGTCATGTGACCCATTTGGTTATAACCATGTGATACATTTCGCATGTAATCATTATGATACTTTTCACTTCCATATGAAGATATGTTATCTCTACTAGGATTATACACACTATTGCTCGTTTTACCAAAACTTTTTCTAAAGTCATTACTAGAATATTTCCCATCAGGTGCATAACCAAATATATTTTCTTCATTAAACTGTTTTTTATTCAATCTTTGGTCATAATCTTTTTCTTCTCTATCGTTCCTCAAGTTGAGATCAGCGTCATGAGTATCTCTCCCCGTTTCTCTTTCCCCCACTGCAGCTTCTCCTGATTCCCTTCCTGTTAGTTCTTCTTCATAATCATCACTACTACTCTTTTCTGTTGCTGTACTTTTTCTCCTATTCCGGACGAGTTTCATACATTTAAACATGTTTAAGGAGGAACAGGAATTTTTTTTTTTTTTTTTTTTTTTTTCTTGTTGTATTATGGGTATATCCCTATTAACGCTTATGTTATTATATAGGGAATAATTTACAGAGTTACAAAAATAACATCGAACGTAGGAGGTATCTATGTTTGCTATATTTCTGCTATTACATTTGTAGCAAATAACAATGATTACTTTTCTACCTACTTTATCGTAAGGCACTATGGCATTTACAACTTTGCATTTAGGACAAGTTCGAAAAATAGTACTATTTTCGCAATAAAAAATGTGTAAGCATTGATAACATGTAATGTTTCTATACGAAATGGAGTGTGAAGTAAACGACAAATGTTCTAACCCTGCTACTGAATCGAGAATACCATCTGGGTTTAACACATAAAAAGTTTTGTAATTTCCCTCTAACACTTTACCTGGATTTTCTATATATATATTTTTTTTTTTCTGTAAAGAATATATATCCATATAAAATACAAAACGGTGGGAAAAAAAGGGGGAAAAGGTAAAAAACGGAAAAAAAAAAAAAAAGCGCGGAAGGATTCATAAAAGTGAAAAGTATCTTCACTGTTGCGAAAAAATAAAAAATTTAATTTTACTAAATATGCTTTGTTTTCTTATTTTATGGCATAAATTTAAATTAGAGAAATGTTACATAAAATTGTATACACAATGAGCAATCATGTGGCATTATTCTTTGAAAAAATATTCTCACCTAGTAAGCATGGAATTTATGCAAAAAATGTGTATACATGCATGTACGCACATAGTGCTTAGCTTACATGTACATATACACGTAAATATGTATATATGTGCCTATGTTCGTATTTTTCATGCCCACATTTATGTATGGTTTTTAGAAACGAAAGGAACTATTAAATGTTGAGATATAATATCTTATAATTTCGCAAAAACAGGCCTTAAATCATAGAATTGTTTTATGAAAAAGAAAAAAAAAATGTTTAAATATAGAGAGGAAAAAAAAAAAAAAAAAAAAAAAATTTAAGCATAGTTCACCATTATAAGAATTGTTCTGGCAAAACAGATTGTTCTAAAGCTCTTAATTTTTTTTTTAAAGTTTGCTACAAATACAACTATAATTATTTACTGGAAAGAAAACTCAAAAAATGTAGCGAACGGGTAGAACTTGCGGCAAAAATTAATAATTGTATATACACGCACATATATATATTTATATATTTATACATATATATATATATATATTAATGTATGTAGAGAACGAACTTTCTGCATAATTTTCTCTTTTTTGTTGTTCTGAAAAAAGGGAGTTATGATATGTTTCTCTCTCTAGTAAAATGGTAAGCATTATTTGCAAATTGGCACAATTTTTTTTTTAAAATTGTCATTCGGTACGGTTAAACCTAAATGCAATTATATGCAATTTGTCCCTTCACCTTGTAAATTTTTTTTGTACAACGGCGTTTCTTTAATTTTATATGAACCAAATGAAGCAAGAAAAAAGAAAAAAGAAAAAACAGGGGTTGCGCTTTAAAGAAAATGTTTAAGCCTTGATCTTTTTCTGCATTGTGATGTTACTCAACGGTGGCATAAAGAAAAAAACGGAAAAAAACGAAAAACGAAAAACGAAAAATGAAAAACAAAAAACGAAAAATGAAAAACGAAAAATGAAAAATGAAAAATGAAAAACGGAAAAACGAAAAAACGCAAAAAAAAAAAAAGAAAAAATGCAAAAACAAATTTTTTGCTTATGAAAATGCAAAAACAAATTTTTTGCTTATGAAAATGCAAAAAAATGAGAGCTTACACATAAATTTTATTCGCTTGGATTTTGTAGGAATTCGTTCTTTTTCTTTTACTCTTCCCATTTTTTGCCTCTTTACTTTACGGTTTTTCCTTTTCCCATTTTTTGCCTCTTTACGGTTTTTCCCTTTCCCATTTTTTGCCTCTTTGCGGTTTTTCTCTTTCCCTATTTTTCTGCATTTTGCTTTTTTTCTGTGTGCGAAATCGAAGAATGTAAAAAGTCGTGTATGAACTGTGAACGTATACGTTTTTTTTTCTTTTTCCTTTTTTCTTTGGCATAAAATACCCCTTCAAAATGTGTATACGGGAAAAAGGCATGAAAACTGTTTTAACATATCAAAAAAGGAAATTTTTATTTCAATTCAAATTTTAGCACCTACATATTTACCCCACAAATTAGCCAAAATGGGTTTCACCATTCTTCATATAATGGAAACTTTTTTTTTTTGCTTTTTTCTGAATTGTTCATAAAAAAAAAAAAAAAAAAAAACGGAAAACTTTTATGTGGCTATACTGCTAAACTACTTTGCAGCAAACTATATGCTACTAAAAAGGCTTGCTGTGAATTGAATCCCTGTATTTGAAAAGTACACATCCATTTAAAAAAAGGAATACATCAAGAGACATTGTTACATTACACTGCGCCCACAAAGATACAGATGAGTTCAGGGAAAAAGGGAAACATGCACAATATGCTGAAAAATGCCCATTTTTTTTTGCATATTTTTACATTTTCGTAACTTTCAGAACTCTCTATACATGATTATATGTTTAACTGAAAAAGGGAATGTGCATGGGTAAATGAAAATTGCTTAAGTTTGGAAAACGTCGCACAAATTAGGGAGAAATCTCACAAATTAATCAAACCCCGAAAAAATTTACCCATGATTTGCACATCGAAAATAATATATAAACAAGCATAAGGAATTCTTTTTATTTTTTCCCATTTCGCGTTGAGAAGAACATTTTTATGCTCATCAGTAGCGAAAAGTGAAATTGCATTTTAAAGAAAAAAATTATTTGTAATATCATGTGAATGTTTTAAGTATAGCATATAAATTTGAAAACGTAAATTTTGAAATATGCCATTTTTTTTTCCTTGTCCATAGTTTTCATTTTGCATATTCCTATTTTCCGTACGCCAATGTAAATAGGCGTGTGTAGTGTATGTACAAATGAATGGACATACATACATACATGTGTATGTATAGCCAGCCTCGTGAACGTTCCCATAAACGCAGAAGGAAATTCTGGAAGATAATATTTGCATCGTAGCGTTAATCTGTTTGAAAAACGCTGCATATGTTTTGTAAAAAAAAAAAAAAAAAAAAAAAAAAAAAATTTTTAAGTGCTCATTTTGTTATAATGACTCCATCTATACGGGAAGTAGAAGATAGTAACAGCGATCATGTAAAAAAGAAGAAAAATAGCAGTTTTTTTTTTTTTACGAAAAATAAAGACACTGTTAGTAAGAACATTTCTAAAAATAGAAATGATTACGAAATAAATTTTTATGAAGAAGAACCTTATTTGGATGATAAAATAAATGATGTCGACTATATTATTTTAATAATTCATGGAATAGGATCAAATGAAGAATTAATCGTAAACCAATGTGAAGACCTTAAAAATAGTTTTAAAATAGTAAAAAAAATGTGGTTTTATGATTACCCCTTTAATATACACTTCCACATATTCAACTGGAAAAAGTACATTATCGATGCACAGATTCAGTAATAAATTACGTGCCTGCACACATGTAAAGACACATGTCATGCTTTCACAAGTGTGACGCTTTTGACGTTCACCACGTGTCCTCACGTGTCCTCACATGCCCTCACATGTAGCTTGTGATTTCGTAAAAATAGGAATGTCTTTCCATTTTACTCCTGCGCAGTTCGAGCGAAATGCTTTTTGCTAAGATGGAAATTTCTCCAAAGTGCAAATTGCCCCGCTAGAACTACCACTACTCTCAGCTTTCCCTTCTAATAAACAGCGGAGCGCGCGTCTGTTCTTACGCATGTTCTTCTTTTCTGCCTTCTCTCTGTCACTTTTCTCTTTTTTGTCGCCTCCATGACGTCCCTAATCATTTCCAATGCTTCTTCACCGCTTTCCTTTTCTCTAACCAGCGTTTTCAACAGGATAAACATTAACACCATGGCCGAGACGCGGAAGATAGTGAACTTATCGGCCGGTGACATAATATGTTTTCTTCACCCCCGATACGGCGACTACATCATGCTAAACTTGTACAACGACATAAACAAAACGTTGGAGTCCCTGAAGAGTGTAATGTGAAAGGGAGAACTGGAGCGAGTGTGCACGAGCAAACATACAATCATATACCCACGCGAATGTTTATGTATATGCCCAAGCACATTCACACAATGCATATCTATGTTTATGTATATTTCGCCCCATTTCGTAGGATTCTAGCGGTCGGTTCAAGAACGCGAAAGTGTGCCTTCTGGGATACTCTCTCGGGAGTGCAATGGCATACGAAATATTGCATAATGTGAAGGTACGAATTAGTGACAGCAATTTAAAATACCATTTAAAAAGTAAAATTGATTACCTGTTTATGCTAGGAAGTCCGTTAAGTGCCTTACTATCATTATACAAACCAGAGTATATAAATGATGGTCTAAAATTAATTGAAGGGATCAAATTTTATAACATATTTCACGGATTTGATCCAGTTGCATTCCGAATAGAACCCCTTATATACCCAAAAAGAAAAAATATACCAGAACCTGTTTTGATAAATTACTGGAGAAATAATGGGGCTAGATATTGGTTTGAATGGGATAAAAATATGCAAAATGCAAAAATAGCAATTGTACAGAATTTAAATGATATTACTTCTGCTATTACAAATGGTTTTTATAAATTTATAGGGAAATGCGAAACGAATAAACAAGATCAAGGAACCCTAAACAATAATATATGTTACAACAAATGTGAAAGTAAAGATATTAATATGTTTCTTTTAAAAGTAAAAGAAAATCAAAGAAAAATATCTTTACAAAGAAGAAAAATGGAAAGAAATAGAAAAAAAGAGAAAAAAAAGAATATATATTCATCATATGACAATTTAGAAGAAATAGAAAAAAATACAAAAACTTATGATGATGGAGAGAAGAAAACAAATATAGATGAGTATAATGATCATAGTTCGAAAGACACTTCTAGTTATGTAGATAGCACTAGAAGTGTATTTGCATCACAGGATTCTAACAGTGAAAATTCGTTTTTTGATCAACATTTTAGTGAACATTCTAATGAAGTAGAAACGAGTGGTGAAGATTATAATGAAAAATTTTCTGGTGAATATACCTCCAAAGGGAAAGAGGAACATATACAAAATGTGCATTATCCAGAAAAAGTAGCTCTAACCACCAAACAAGTTCAACAAGATGAATTTCCTCTTCGATATGATTACCAACTACAAGAATTTATTATGGAACATTATATTTACCCATTAGCTGTTGCAAAATCCCATTTCAACTATTTTATAATTAAGGATATTTCCTTTTTCATTCTAAAAGAACTCGTAAATAAAAAAATGCCAGTGAGTTACGAAGACTACCTAACTAATGTTCAACGAGATTATAGCAATAAATCTCTAAATGAGAATGATACTACAAAACGGGATAAATATCTGAAAATTTCACTCAAGGCCTGCAAAGCGTTAGAACATTTTCGCAAGTACGAGAAAAATATGCAGGCCATGTCCGACCCCTTCAACATTAAAAATTTTAAAAATCTTATTTGACCGACAGGACCTCACACGGGTGCAGTCCGGGTTAGCCAATCGCGCAAATCAGTCGTGCAAAGCCCCCACCCACATGGGGGTATATCCCGCCATTCAGCCATAACGCCGCTTTTAAGCAGCAAAAATGGAGAAATTCATTTGTTTCTTTTTTAATTAAGAGTTTTTTTAACATGCGTCGCTAATTTCGCGGAGAAACGTTTTTCACAGCGCTCTCGCGCACCTGCGCAGAGGCATGCATGTGCATCTCACGTAAACGTTTTTTGAAGCACTGATATGGTGTAAACAGACATATATGTATATACATATGTATATATACGTATCCCACTCCTTTCTTAAACGCTAAGATGCCAATTTTTAAAGCGTTTCCGCAAAAAAGGAAGGCACCCAATTTTAAGCAAACAATATGTGTTTTAATTTTTCCCTAACGACATTACGTAAAAAAATCTCTCCTTAAATTGGTACTTTTGCACATATTCCGAATTGAGAAAAAAAAAAATAAAATAAAATAAGAAACGGTGCCAATCCTGTTGCTTAATCTGAATTGGGATAATCCTGGCGGCAAAATGTTTTCAGACAGAATGGTAGCATGAGAGCGTAAGGAGGGCGATTTATGCAATTCCTGGAAGAAAAAAAACAAAGCAAAACGAAACGAAACAAAACAAAAAAGAGGTATAAACCTACATAGAAGCGTGCGTACATGTAATCACATACTACAATGCGGTATGTAGGGAACACTGTCACACAACCCTTTATATGTACAAACAAACTTCTTTTTCTTTTCACTCTACCCCGCTAGCTTATTCTACGTTACATTTTTGCAGAAATGCATATACGTTTTCGTATACTAATCAACGCAAAAAAAAAAAAAAAAAAAGTGTAAGCATAAATTGATAAATACATGAATATATGTACTACTGCTTAAGTGTAATATTCTTTCGCAACTTGGTATTTACCAATAAAAATTTTGACAAGTACATAGCTAGATGAACGAATTCGAGGCGTAGTTTAACCAACATGGGGAAAACCTACTCCATTTGTTCGGTACGTTCTTTTTTTTTTTTTTTTTTTTTTTTTTCTACCTGACTATGGTTAATTTGTTAACTCGAATGCTCCCCTGCATTATGCGACTCCTCTCCCCCCTCCCCAAAACCAAAGCAAATGAAAATACGCTAAGGTGTAGCAGCTTGGAAGTGCGTACTTCCAAGTTAACAACTTTTATGTACCCACCTCCATGTAGACTTTACCCTTGCATGCGTTTGCCATAAGACGATAGTTCAGTTTTATTTCCGCATTACTGTTCTCTCTTGCTGCTTCTCGCTCGGTTATTTTTCCAATTTCAAGCACTGCGAAAGTTTCCTATAGTACATGCTGTATTTCTTCCTTAATATTCAGGGGAGACGATTTGATCTACTAAAAATTTACTCCGTTTTTCCCAAGATTTTTACCTTGCTAAATAATAAACATTTTAAGAAAAAAAAAAAAAAAAAAAAAAAAAAAAAAACGTAACAGTTTAACAACGGAAAGAAAACTTCTTCTAGTAAAGTTTTCCCTTTTGAAGGAGATAGGGAAGTACGGATCCCTTTTTTTTTTTTTTTTTTTTTATTTTTCCCTCCTAATTCATTTTCGCCTTTTTTTTTATTGATATATATTTCGTTCCAACCCGTTTTAGCTATAACCTGTCGAAGATATAAAAATGCTCTCTACAAAAATAAAAAAACGTATACACGATATAATAGTTAATAACAACTTAGTTTTAGAAAAAAATGATGCTGAAACGAACAGACTTAACGTTTTCAATAATATTTCATTTATACAAGAAAAACTAAAAAGAGATATTCCTCATGGAGGGAGTCGTATGAAGAAGAATTATGTGAAGAACCTCATTTTAGATGTACTTGGGAATGTAATTCTATTGGATGTACCTCCTGTAAGAGGAGAAAATCGTAGGAAGGAGAAATTACAAAGGAGAGAAAAGTTGCACAGCAAGGAAATCTTATGTATGACGATGGATCCTTCGAAGGAAGAGATAGAAGAGGACGACGCTTCTGAAAGAGGGATGAAGAATTTATATGAAGATGAAGCGAGGGATACTTGTGAGGAAACCTTGGGGAATGTGAAGAAAAGAACTACGGGAAATAAGGATATGGGAAATAAGGAGATGGGAAATAAGGAGATGGGAAATAAGGAGATGGGAAATAAGGAGAAGGGAAATAAGGAGAAGGGAAAAAAGGAAGAAGGAAAAGTACGTGGATTAACCGAATGGAGGAAATGTGACGAGTCAAAAAATGATGGGAGTGAACAGAAGAGAAAGATTATTACTACCCCTTTTGGTCATAAAAATATGGTAATAAATCCAAGCATTGGAAAAATAAAAAAGAGAGAACTTTGGAATATTCATGGAAAAAAAACCAAAATGGATGATATGTATAAAACAGAAAAAGGAGAAGAAGAAAAAAATAATGACGTAAGTAATGTTCTAAAAAATATTAAAAAGTGTATTAATAAAGATATAAATTTAAGGAATTACAAAGGAATAAACAATTTAAAGAAGGATATATTGTACAGTATAATTTATCCTTACATATATAGAAATAATAACTTTAGTACTATTGTTAATATTAATGGTATTAACGGGTCAGGTAAAACTACTTTGTCATATGCCATTGCAGGAGAATGTAATTGTCCATTTTTTTACCTAAACTTACCAGAATATATGAAATATTTACCCAGTGAAAGTAAAAATAACAAACTAAAAATAATTTTTGAACATATAAAGAATGAATATAATAAATGTATCCTATGTATTGATGATGTAGATGTAATTTTTTCTCAAAAAGATGATTCAGTAGACCTTTATTTATTCACCTATCTTCTAAGCATTTTTGATAATTCCAATGTAGTTATACTTCTTCTTAGTGTTAATAAACCATGTGATACAATTTTATATACCAAAATTAAAAAATTTATATCTCTTCCCATTCCTACATATGAAGATAGAGTAGAAATATTACAAAATCTTTCTCACGAATTTTTAATACATTTTAATATTCCCTACGCTGCATCTATTACCTACGGTTTTAATAGAGGGCAACTCTGCGATATTGTCAATGAATCTCTCAACTTGTTTTTATACAGCAAAGTTATAGGGGAACAGAACGAAAACCAGGACGGCGTAGATGTCGTGGGACATATAAGTAACTACTCTCACTTTCAATGCTGTCTTTGCTATGGTAAACATGACACAGATACGATAGACAACACTTGTGGTGGGATTAACGCTAACTGCTGTCATGGACGAGAAAAAGTAGAAAAACCCATTGATTCGCATGACTTTATGAAAAATATTCCTATCGACATGCCCACGATAGAAATGAGTACTGGCGATAGTAACAGTAACGAAAGAAATAACATGGAGACAGTTGAACTAATTGAGGAGAAAATTCTTCACAGTGCAGTAAATTCAGAACAGCTAGGAAGTAACAAGGAAAAGGGTGAAAATTCAGGTAATAGTACAACCTCATTTTTATTTCACACAAAGGAGTATACCCATGTTGAGACAGAAAAAGGGATGAAAAGAAGTAATAGTCATATGGATGTGGTTAATTCCCATGTTTCAAGTATAGAAAAGAGAATAAAAAAAAGTAAATATGTAAACATCAGTAATGATATTATTTACGATAGTGTAAAAAACATAAAGAAAAAAATGACAACACAGAATATTTGCGAAGTTCCTAATGTCCATTTAGATAATGTAGGTTCACTGGAAAACATTAAAAAGGTGTTAGAAACAAAATTTATATTACCAGTGAAATATGCAAATATATATAAACATTTAGGTATAAATAAGAGCATGGGAATTTTACTTTATGGTCCTCCTGGATGTGGAAAAACTATGCTTGCAAAGGCTATTAGTAACGAAATGAAAGCTAACTTTATAGCTATTAAAGGTCCAGAAATATTAAATAAATATGTTGGAGAGAGTGAAAAAAAAGTAAGAGAAATATTTTCTTATGCTTCTATATATAAACCATGTTTAATATTTTTTGACGAAATTGATAGTATATGTATTAACAGGGATAATAGTAAAAACTCAGCTGCATCTGATAGAGTTGTAAATCAACTACTAACAGAAATGGATGGCCTTTCACAAAGAGAAAGTGTATACATCATTGCTACTACAAATAGACCAGACATAATTGATAAAGCATTACTACGAAGTGGTAGATTCGATCAACTTATATATATATCTTTACCCAAATATCAAGGAAGAATAGACATTCTGAAAAAACTTTCAAAAAATATGCCTATCGATAAAGATGTTAATTTTTCCGTAATATCTCGTTTAACAAAAGGATACAGTGGTGCAGATCTGTACGGTGTCCTAAGAGAAAGTGCATTCATAGCACTTCAAGAATGTAGAGACAAAATACATACAATAAATTCGGATATTTCCGCATGGGAAAGTACAACTGACGGGAAGACCACCTATCATCATTCGTCCACACTGAATAGTGCCAACATTTCAAAAGATGAAAAAAAAATAAAAAAAGGTAATACCATCGTAGATAATGTCATAACTATACCTTGCACAGGTATTGGTGCAAAGGATATGTACGTGAAGAGAGATCATTTTAACAGTTGCTCTGACGTATCAAATAACATTCTAAAACACCCAAATTGTATTACTACTTTTGACCAAGGAGGAATGGAAGAAAAAAATGGAACAATTGATGTTTCCATGGTAGATTGTAATTCGTCCATTTTTCTTAACAAGAAGAATGTATGCAAGATTGAGGAAAAAACGGGTGCAGATAACAACAAAACACTCCGGATGGATGCATTGTCAGGACAGAACAGTCATAACGATCTCCCACTTTTCCAATGCAGGTTGAACACACCAGAGGAGAAAAAAAGTTTGAAATTATGTAGCCATAAAAATGAACTACCAAAAAGTAGGAAAACGGGAAAGAAATCGAAAGAGAAGAAGACTGGAAAGAAATCGAAAGAGAAGAAGACGGGGAAGAAATCGAAAGGGAAGAAGACATATCTTTCAAAATTTATCGATTCTAAGGAAGAACATAACATACAATGTTCTCACAATAGTGGTAGTACAATGAATGGTAATTTGACGTTCAAAATTGAGGATTTGAAAAATGAAGACCTAGATGAGAAAGATAAAAACAATTTAATATATGAGTACATACAAAAAAATAAAAATATATTAACGATTAAACAGAAACATATTATGCTAGCCATTGACATTGTACCGAGAAGTGTTACTAGGGAGCAAATGCGCTACTACAAAGAGATAAGCAAAAAGTTTAAATAAGGGTGTGTATCCAAAGTGCGCAACGTAGCTATTCCTAGACGGATTATCCCCGTCTGTTCATGTGTATATATATGTACATTAGGGCAAATATTATGGAAAGACAGAAATTGAGCCTTTTTATATATATTAAAAAAAAAAAAAACTGATTCTCTTAACGCCGATTTTATTATAAAGTTCATTTGTGTTTGTCATATTTAATTCTATACATTTTATTTTTTTAATTTTTTGTACATCATTAACATTTTACAAAATAACCCCTTAAAAGGCAGATGTCCGCATTATCGCCCCCGTGCTGAACTGCCACATGAAACATAGAGAAAGAGGGTGAAAGGAAAAATTACCTCTAACAACACGATACCATTGTTTGTAGCGAGAAGATATTCTCCCACACTTTATAAACGGGTCACAACCGAATGCAACACTGTACCAAATTCCTTTTTCTATCGAAAGACCATGGTCTCCGCTTCTACATGCACTTAACGTATGCGCGCCCGAGATAATGGCGCTTGTCCGTGCAAATAGCCAGCTGGTCTTTTTTTTTTTTTTTTTTTTTTTGCCAGGAAATACCCTGTGCACGATGATACTTAATTAGTGCTGAACCATAATAAGAAAATTTTGTTATTTCCCCTAACGAGGAAAATGTCGAATCGGATTTTTTTTATTTTTCGCTTTTTGCGCCTTACTTAGGCGCATTTTCTCTTTTTTAAACGAATAAAATAAATTAATTTGTACGGGGTGCAAGGCTGCTTTTCTCTGTTCGTTTTTCGCAGTTTGTCAGTTTGTCAGTTTGTCAGTTTGTCAGTTTCCTTTTTCTTGGCAAAAAAAAAAAAGGTGCACACGTGTATGTATATATATATGTAGGTGCAAATGTAAATGTACGTGTAAATACAGACAACATAATCTCTCTTTAACTCTCTTTATTGCTATATTTTTTAAAATAACTTCTACGCAAAAATTAAGCATTTTCTCATTTCTTTTAGAAGTGCTACATGGCTTTTTTCACTACATGTATGTGCAATATTTTCTGTTTAAAAATGAACTCTTACATTAGACACATTTCAACTTGCTTCATTATCTCTTACAATTCCTTCCTTGCCTATTCAGAAAATGTGCACGTAAAACGCTCATTCGTAGTGCTAGCACGCGCGTACGCAGGGTATGCAGACATACATATGCATATATATGCATATATATGCATATATATACATATACATGCATATATATATATCTGTAAATGTAAAAATATATACATTTTTGGTTAAATATAATGACACTCTCGACAGTAATAGTGGTAGCATTGGAATATTTGTAATAGCGTAGAAAAAATATACATAACGAATATATACATGGTACACTTTCTTTATTTTCTTCTAACACACTTTTGCGCAAAAAATTGCCTGAACAAGTCAGAAGCGCGTAGGGGAATATCTTTAAATGTTCGAGCGTAAAAAAAAAAAAAATATGTAGAAGAAAGGGCGTGGCAAAAGAATGTGTAATGTATATATGTAAAATAAGTTATGCATAAAATATTTCTGCTTTGCTATAAAAATTGTGTAAAACTTACACGTATGGGTTTCATATTGGCGTAAATTAAAATTCTCTTGTTTTAAATACTCATTTTATAAAATATATTTTTTTTTATGTTATATTGTTCATTTAAATTTCACTCTTTTTTTTTTTTTTTTTTTTTTTTTTTTTTAAATATATAAAAACATGTGCTTTACTCTGTATGCGTGTGTATCTTCATATATGCGTACGTAGGCACATACATAATGCTTCTATTCCTTGTTTTCATTTGTTGCTCAATTGTTATATGCTGTAGAATTTTGGAAATGCATTTACTTCTGTACTTATCTCTGGTCTTTAAACAGTACTTAAGTCGGCATGTACGTATGTAGGGACTATACAAGCACGTGCATACATATATATATATATATATATATATATATATATATATATATATATATATATATATATATATATATATATATATATATGTATATACATATGTACGTACGTATGCACGTGCGTGAACATTGTTCGTTTTCATGCTTCTTCTCCACATTTCGTGCCATATACCCGCCGCAAACGGGAGTATACTGGGCTTTTACCACAAACAAAGCAAGCGCACGTGCGCACACACAAGTTAAAAACACGCACATGTATAAACGAAATAAACACAACAAACACCTACACACGCACATGCATATGTATAGGCAAGAATTGCGTTAAATTTGTCCCTTCTCCACGGAATTATACTACATACGCTCTGCGCATATTTCTATTTCCACATTTACACATATGTACGTACTCACACATGCAAACCCATACACGCATAGACATACATACGTACTGACATATATTCACAAAACTCATACATGTTACGTACATATCCATGACTATGCTTATACGTGTTCATGCGTTTGTTAATGCAGATACAGCCACATACATACACACATCACGGTAAAATTTTTGCGCTTATGAGAGAGCCCTTCCACCTCTGAAACCACCTCTACTTCCTCGAAATCCGCCTCTACCACCTCTATAACCCCCATCTCTACCTCCTCGAAATCCTCCTCTGAAACCGCCTCTACCACCTACACCCATTCCACCACCTGAACGAAATCCACCTCTTCCGAAACCACCACCATATCCTCTTCCACCTCTGAAACTACTCCTTCCTTCGTACATTCTATCACCAAAAGGTCTATAACCACCTCTTCTTATAAAGCCACCTCTGCCTCCTCTAAATCCACGAAAAAATCTTGGCCTAAAACCTCTTCCTCTAAACGGTCTAGTATTGACAATTTCTTCAGGTGTCATTTCTTTAACGTACTTTTCATCTAATGGTGATTGATAACCTGCATCTTTTACATCTAACTGATCTCTAGACAATAAAATATCAATAAATGACACCGTTTTTTCCTGAACAACCTGTTCATTATTATCCTGTCCACTTACATACTGATCTGTAATTACAGTACTACCACATTTTGTTATCTGATGTAGCCCTTTAAATCTTCTTTTTATTATTTCTGCTAATGTTACAGCTTTTCCTATAGCATTACCTGTGGCCTTTATTTTTAAACTTTTCTTATCTTCTTCTCCTAATATCTTTGCACCATAATTTACATAATTGGTCATCCTACCCGTGGAGGTAATTCTCATTTCATCTTCGTCTATTGGTTCTCTTTCTTTCTTCATTTTGCTCAAGGTTTGATTTTTATTCTTTCTATATGTGCTTTATGTGTTTACGCGTGCGTATCGATAATGTGTAATTTACTCCGTCGCGAATAAAAACACCCCTTTCGATTTTTTGCAGTTAGTATTTCTTTATTATATATGTAAATATATACATGTATATATGTATATATGCACGTATTTGTGTATTTCTCTTTTTTTCCTTTAAGCACGTGAAACGTTCTGCGAAAAATAGGTAAAAAGGGAAAAGAAGCATGAAGAAAATCGTCTCCATACTGTGCAGTAAACGTAGGAAGGCAAATGCATGGGTCACATTGTACATGTACATGCACATATACGCGCACTTTTCATTTTGCGTTATGTGAAATCTAACATTTCTTTTTTATTATTCTCTTTTATGTCCTCTTATTATTTTGTTATTTTTGCATTAGCACTTTATGTTTTCTATAACAATATTCATGTTCCTGCAGATGCAAAAGCAGAAGGCGAAATAGAGATGAATATCATGTCGCTCTTTATATACAGTTTGTCAAACTGCGCATAAGTGTATATATGTACACTTGTTCCAGTACACATAGGTGTACATAATTTGCATATGTAAAAGCATATGTAAGATATGAAAACTTCGAGAAGGGACGCACAGAATCCTCACACGTGCGAACGCACAATGCGATTATTCCACATGCTTTCCTTTCCTAGTGATATGTAGATGTAATCTGGCTAGATCGACGCTTCTACACATATTTTATATCGTATTTTGATAATAGACGTCGCAAAACGGAATGACAAGGTAACACGTAATGTACGTATGTGAAATTAGACGCTTGTGCATATGTACACATGTGTGCAGATATATGTGTACACTTTTTACGTTTCTAAATTGCGTCAGACATGGAAAAAAACGCTGTTCACAAAAAGTTAAAGAGTACTGATTAACTGAAGGCACAAAAGAAACTATTGCTTATACGCAAATTTACGACTACATAATGATTGGCAGCGGTGTACATAACACGTACACATATATATGTGCATATATATATATACGTTAGGGGGACTTATATACACCGAACAAGCGCATAACATACAGCGAAGAACGAACGCATTGGATACCACGAAAAACAAAAGCATTACATATTGCGAATAACAAATGCATTTAGTATCTCCTTTGCCTTTGAGGCACTTGTGCAATACATATATAATATATCATAGAAAGATGCACATCACAACGTGTCAGTGAAGTAACATCTTATGCATTGCTACAATGAGCTAACGGCAAATGTAATTATGTAATGAACACAGGTGTAGCTGTGTTCTTTTTGGCATCTCACTTGCGGAAATATATAAACGTGGAAATATACGGGCATATTCATAAGGAGCTTTTATTATTATTTTTTTTTTTTATAAAGCAATTAGTATTAAGATTGGCTTTATGCATTACATTTTTGCCAGTTGCAAATAAAAATGGGGAAGGATAAGCATAACGAACATACCCTCTCATCCACTGAGTGTTAATTTAAACGCTTGTTCATATAGCACACTGCGCCATCATAACATCCCTTAAGCACATTCTTTGTACATGCCGTACGCACATATGTATATATACTTATTTATGTTATTACGTAAGAATGTACAAATGTAAGATTGTAAGTATGTATGTATACATGAATGCATGTATGCACGTATGTATGTACGTTTGCACGTATGTATGTACGTTTGTATAAACTTGTTTATATGCATATAAAAGTATACATATGCGTACGCTCACAACATGTACAAAACTCCTTTATGCCATGTGTTAACAAACGGGTAAAATGGGAGCAAACAAAAAACAAATGTTACATGTAAAAAATATTATATTTTGTTATATTACTGTTTCAATATTTTACCTTCTTGCTTCAAAGTTTTTGCTTTTCTTCAAAGACCATGGTTCGCTTATTTTAACTTCTTCTGTTTTCTGTTTTCAGCTTTCTTTACTTTCTTTCTTACTTTCTTTCTTACTTTCTTTCTTACTTTCTTTCTTACTTTCTTTCTTTCTTACTTTCTTACTTTCTTACTTTTTTTGCATATATTACCTTTATATATATTTACTGTAATTTTTTTTTTTTTTTTTTTTTTTTTTTGTAATGTTATGCTTTATCAATTTTCTTGCTTTTATTTTATTTTATTTTTTTTTTTTGTGTATACCCCCCCTTTTTTTTTTTTTTTTTTTAATAGCGAAGCCGATATTAGGAGTAAATAATCATGCATCTTCTATAATTCTTTAACAAGTTTTTTATTTTTTTAAGAACATATAGAGGGGTATTTTAATATGTTATAGTTATTAGGTGCTCTAGTTAAAATAGGTAAAAATGCACGGAACGGCGCTGGGCATAATATATATACATATATGTATATATATATACATATATATGTGATTATGCACTAATATGCTATTACAAAAACCCATATATATAATTATGCACATAGGGCTTAAGTGCATATATGTATTTATGTATGTACATACAAGATAAGATTAAGCTGAAAGGGACCATGCATGCTTTTTGGCTTTTCAATTTTTCGCCCACGCAGCTTGCTACGCTTTTCTCCTATTATATTTTTTAAACTTTTCCCTTTCCAACTCACAACTGATAAATTATAAGAACAAAAGTGATAACTACGAGTTTAATTTCCTTTAAAGATAAGAATAAAATACATCCTCTACGTGAATATTTGCATAACGTTTTTTACACAAATTCATGTTCACCTGAATATGACAGGTTTTTTATGATAAAGAAGCAACAATTTTTTTTTTTTTTTTGAGCTATTTTAAAAAAAAAAGAAAAAATACAACAAATGCAAATAGCAAAATCTAGCTAATTAGATATATATATATATATACATATATATATATACATATATATATATACATATATATATATATACATATATACATATATATACATCTTGTAGTGTAGCCATATTGGGAATATACCATTTTTTTATCATTTAGCCGATTTATTTTTGTATGAATTAGCAGTGCATACTACACAATTGGAGTGGGTACGTTTTTTTTTTTTTAAACACATGCTGTGGCAGTTATGTATGTATATTTATGTGCATACATATGCACATGCAAAAGAACATGCATGAATATGTAGGAAATATGCATATACTTCGCATGCGAGAAAAATATATGTTTACATATTCGGTGTCCCTACATTTTGTAAAAAAGAAAAAAAAAAGCTGTAACCATTTACAACATAAAATTTATATTCCTTTCTTTTGTTTTATATATCTCAAACGTGATTTATTTCTTGTAACGAGTCAGCAGTTGTTCTTTTTTACAAAGATTACAATTGGGGGAATTTTGTAACTTTTACTTTCATAGAGTATAAATTTTTTTCTTTTAAATCGCAGTTATGCATCTCAAAATAAATCTATGAATAAGAAAAGCGGTTTTTTTTTTTTATTTTTTTAATAAATATACGCGCTCTTATGTACATGGACGCTTGTGGACCACTGTCCTGTACAAGAACGCCACGTGCAATATCCCCCAATACGGACTGATCTTCTCCCTTGAAAAAATTTAAACACAACTAATAACCACTTGCACCGCTGGTAGTAGTGCGAATACGTACATATGTAACATACACTTTTTGCTTAATTGAAAATGGTGAAAAAAGACAATATATGGTTTTTGTGTCAATTTTATTGTGATAACAATAAGGGGTATTCAGATAAACAATCAAGTGAAAATGTTTTTAAAATTTTAGAAAAATCAAATATACCACTGGCGTTCCTAATTCGGGAGGTAAGTTTATTTTTCCGTCGAAAGTGCCTTTGGTCGTGGCATCGCGCGTGTATGCGCATGTAAATGCACAGCATGGCCTTTAAACATCCTCACGAATTGACAAAATTTTAATTATTAGGAGTATGATAAAAGAGCTGGTATACTGTTTGGACAAATATACAAAAGCGTGCTGTTTAGTCGTTTTTACAGTAAGGCGTAAATAATTAACGGGTTTTTGCCCATGAACGTGTTTATACACGAAAAGTGAACTAATCAGCACATTACGACTGGGTTGAACGTATAGCCAACGAATGAATAACAATCACGAAATCAACATTTCCCCGTTCTTTCCCTTACGCCGCGCAGTCATGTTTGCATCTTTAAGACTTAGGATATTTATAATCCGAACTAGTAATGTAAGTATATAGCATTCTTTATTTTACCAAACAGCCAAAAAAAAAAAAAAAAAAAAAAAAAAAAAATTTAAAATAAATAAATCCTTTTTTTTTTCTTTTTAGAAATTCAAAAAGGAAATAGCCCTTTTAACCAAGTTTGTATCCTTATGTGATGACAACCTGAAAGTGCAAACGTTATATATAGGAGGTAGGAGAGCAAGATGTGCTTACGTGCTTAAATGTGTACATATTATGCGTATGTATATAACCTTCAAGTGTACTCATAATTACATTCACATAACATAATGGACTCATTTGCAGCGACAGAAAAATAGGACGTACTATAAAGAACAGTTCATTTTTTTTTTTTTTTTTTTTTTTTCTTTCACATGCAGTAACGTTGAATCGATGTAAAAAGTATATAAAAGGTCTATTTATTAGGCAAAAAATTGACGAATCTATTCCACAGATTTTAAAGTAACAGCATTTCCAAACTGTTTGCGCGAAGTAGAATTTTGCGTTTATGTAAATATTGGTAATATAAAACATTTGCATATTCTTTTTTTTTTTTTTTTTTATTTGTCCATTTATTATTTTTCTTTTTCTAGGGAGTTGGAAAAAATTGCCTCGAATGTTTAACGGCAAGACCTTTTAGTTAGTTTTCTAAATCGTTATTTTTCTGCTCCCTCTGATTAAAAAAAATGTTCGTACTTTCCCATTACGCCCATTCGCGTTTACATGTGTGCCCTATACATGGATATCCATCAACTATTCTCTCGCATTTGTCGATATATGCGCGGATCTGCAAACACGCTTTTTGTGACTGCCCTCCCCCCTCCGCGTACCCTCCTCTTTTTCTTCTGCTTCCTTTTTTTCGTAATTTGCGTTTATCACGAGTGCGATGTATTTTTTTTTCCACTCGGCGAGCTCCACTGCTACTATGACACAGTGCCACCACTTTAAAATGGAAGCATAATTTATGGAAAATTATACTATTTGTAAATTTGCTTTTTTCTTTTTTTTTTTTATTAATTAAAATTGGGTTCCCAACATAATATTGTGTATGCACCGGACATATATATATATATACATATATATATATATATGCATGATGCACATATGTAGTTCGAGTCGCACAGTTTACATGTATTTTCCATTTTTGCCAAAATTTAGTGCAACTTGGGGTGAATTAAAAAAAAAAAAAAAAAAAGAAAAAAAAAAGGGAATTAAAAATTACACCCTGTAACATATGTACGACGTGTTTCAGAAAAACGAGACTTAAAGCAACTCTTCTTTTTTTAATCTTTTTGTGTAAATATATCCTCACGTCCGCATGTGCAAAGAATGGTATATAGAGGAATTTTCTTCCCTTTTTCTTTAAGCCATTTCTGGAAAAAAATTTCCCTTTTCAGTTATCCTTCGACTTTCTCTTTACATCTTTTCTTTGTTGCTGTCTGTTCTTTCTTCTCTCATTAAGTTTTGCTTTTCGTAATGTTTTGTATGCTGAGAATGATTTGTCAATATTTGAAACTTCCGTAGATTCGAAGAATGGCTTATCATTTCTTTCATTCTTAAAAATACTACGTAACTGTTTCTTCTGTTTGAGCTCATTAATGAGTTCCTTATCTGCATCATCTGGTATACCTCCAATTCCCTTTTTGCATTTATTTTTCTTCAAAGGAATCATAACTAAATATTTCTTATACTTTTCTAATCTTTCTATATTTTTTTTTAAGGTTTCTTCACATCTGTTTTTTCTCCTCTTGTCAACAACGATACCTATGCTTCTGGCTGCACTTGGATGCAACTTAGCTCCCTAAATAGGGGGAAGGAGGGGGAAAAAAAAAAAAAAAAAAAAAAAAAGGCACATATTACTAGTGTGAATGTCTCATGAAGCGGTTTCTCTTCCACCTCTCCCACCTGACTAGTACTTTATGCAAAATAAGAAAATGTAGAAGCATTTTCACCCATCTATTTTCTATTTTCTCAATTTTGAGAATACACTGGGTAAGCTTTTGCAGCAACTGGGGGGATATGTGTGTGCGTGTGGGTGAGGGGAAAGGAATAAATACAATAATACTGCCTAGTCATGTATGTTTTTCTTTTTTTCCTTTTTTTACCTTTAATTCTTGTAGGGTAAAACCTCTTCCCAACCTTATCCTGAAATTATATCTCTGGGTAGGGCAATGAACCAATGGGTGTAATTTTTCAATAGGTGTGCCTCCATTTTGTTTTCTCTTTTTTTCTCTCAATAATCTTCTCTTCTTCTTCTTTATATTTTTACTAAAGTTTACTCTCACGTATCTTTGCCACCATTTGTGTAGGTGAACATTTGGCAATATGTTGTTATGGGACACCATCTTGCGCAGTTACGGGAATTAAAGGGATGATAAGCACGATCAGGTAGAAGGACGAAGGGATGTGACTGCATGGTGAAAAAGAAAACATGAAACAAATTATTCACTCCGAACGCGTAAATGCTATTGAGCCAATGCATGTGAACTCTCGATCTATGCAGACATTACTGCTCGTTCTCTTTCACTCATGGTTTAAAGTGCCAAAAATTGTAGTATGTACATGCGCATTCGTATCGTTCCCGAGCACAGTAGGGAATATGGAACACCGAACGAGCACATTTAACTAAACGGTTCATTATACAAAAAAAGTGTTCAGTTATTGATCGTAGGCCATAAAAGGGACATAATAAATTTTGGTTACTTTTCTGCCGCAAATAGGGCGAAATAATTACCTACGCGTAGGTTAGTTTCGGCCGAAAGGCTGCACTTGCAATATACTATACGCAGCATGTACGCACGCAGCTATATGTACGTATCCGTACGTTGATCTTTCCCTTTTTCCACTCGCATACTTTGCTTAGCTTACCTTTGGAAGGGTATACCTTTCACGGGTGGTCGTCACGTGTACAAGATGGTAAGAAAAAAGGGGAAATGGAAGGAACTGTAATGCGTAAAGAAACTAAAAATTGTTTTATATAAAATTAAAATTAAAAAAAAAAAAAAAAAAAAAAAAAAAAAGATGTATACATATATATTACGTGTATGCATTTACATACGGAAAAATATATTCATCATATGTATATATTGTGTTCACTATCCTTAACGTTTTTTATCTTTTCGTTTATGCACTGGTACGTTTAAAATATTCCATGTGAATTGCAACAAAAGGCTCGCCCTACTGTTAGCGAAGTATTGCTCGAATTTTTTACTCACATAAAAAGAGGATATACATATATATATATACATATATATATATATACATATACATATATACATATATATATATATACATATCCTTGCATATGCGCACATAAACGTACATATCAGAACATATGCGTAAATGTTAGCACATATATGTATACTTTTGCATATAACAGGAAATGCGTGTACCTTTTTTTTTTTTTTTTTTTTACGAAACCGATACCGGAACTGCTATGATGTATATTTAAAGTAATTGCTGTTTAAGTGAGGAAAGGGGGCTAAGAATGTTTACATTGGAGTGTACATGTTTGCAAAAAAAAATTAGCAGTCTGCCCCCAAAATTGTAGTCCTCCTATAAAAGGAATAAAGAAAAATAAGAGAGTTTCAGAAAATAAAAAATTAATACTTATGCATATATATATATATATATGTATTAACAACGTATGTATACTTAGAAAATTTTTCAATTAACTTTGTTTAAAGTAACTTTGTTTAAATTAGCTTCGTTTAAATTAACTTCGTTTAGGGAACACTATTTCTCGTGCATAAATTTTTGAAGGGCGGTGCCTTACATACAGTGCTACTACGTATACATACGCATATACATGAACATATTCGCACGATGCGTACTCATGTTCGAAGTTCACGGTTTGGCGCGAGTAATTTATGAACTTCCACTTTGCCTATAATTTTAAGCCCCAAATTGGCGACAAAAAAACGATAAAACCACATGTAATGAAAAATTGCGGCTGCTAAGGGCAACAATAATATTTGCACGCATATACGTATAAAAAAAGGTTACGTACATATGTATACAGTTTACGCATGTATGTATGTAAGCAATTTACGCATGTATGTATGTATATGTATTTATGCAATTATTTTAACTCGTATGCATTTGCAAGATTATATGTAATATAATTCTTTTGAAGTAATAAAGTGGTTTTTCTCTAAATTCGCGAAGCTTTTAACTCGAAATTTTACGGTAACAAGATGATTATATGTGAAACATGGTGCCGTTCATGCGATCTGGCATTCGCATATCGTGCACATAGAATCACATGTACTTAAACTTTTGCAAACTCGTATGTACGTAAACATTTACAAGGGCTTATTTGTATGCACCAGTTATGCCTCTGAGGAACATAACCTCCCCCTCCCCCCCCCTCCTCTGTGCTAACCCCTGAAAATAACTTCAACTGTGTGAAATGTTCTTTTCTTTTTTTGTAGGAAAAATGACAACAAAGGTGAAGAGAGTCCAAACATTTGGAAAAAAGGTACCCAAAAAGGAAAATAAAAATATGTTTTGCATACACATGTATATTATGTACATATGTATGTATAAGCATTTTCGGAAAGGGAGGGGTTTTCACGCACTCGTGTATGTATATGGCGTGAATTGCCTAATAGTAAATCCTCCCCAACCCCCTCTCCCCTAGAAAAATACTTTGGTCGCGTGTGAATCGTGTACGTGAGCTTGCGCGCTACCATCACTAGAAAGTTGTGAGATAGATTCTCATGTTTTTTCCCATTCTCTCATAGAAAACGTCCGTAGCTGTGGCGACAGTTACTAACGGAAAGGGGCTTATAAAACTAAATGGAAAGAACCTTGACCTGGTAGAACCATATATTTTGAAGACTAAGGTTTATGAACCCCTATGGTTGATAGGATCAGCCAAATTAAAGAATTTGGATATACGTATAAGGGTGAAGGGAGGTGGTCAAACGGCTCAAATTTATGCCATAAGACAAGCTATAGGTAAAGGAATAATTTCATACTATCAGAAGTATGTAGACGAATCAACGAAGAAAGAATTGAAAGATACTTTGTTAAGATACGACAGAACATTACTAGTAGGGGACACAAGACGTTGTGAACCGAAGAAATTCGGAGGAAAGGGAGCTCGTGCCAGATACCAAAAATCGTACAGATAGTCTTTTTTCTTTTTTGGAAAAAAAAAAAGGGGGGGTGCAGAAGTAGCTCACTTCGTAGAAGAGTTGTAAAGGTTGAGCTCGGATGCAAGTGTTCTTTTTGGAAGTTCTTGTGGCTAAACAGTGCCGTTATCAAATTGAGTGAACATATCAGAAGGTTCCGCATGTTTAACCTACGCTCGGGATGCACAGTTTCGCGGACATATTTACTGAAATGGTATTAGCGTGTGTGTTTACTGCTTTTTAATTTACACTCGAACATACGTGAGTTACATATGTATGCACGTCGTGTATCACTAGTGCGTACGGTAATTTTATCCCAAACAGAATCAAACTCTTAGCATTTTTACTATTTAATGTTCTACATCTGTTATTGAGGAAAATGGGTAGGTAAAAACTTTCTCTCCCTGAATGTGCAAACCAACAAGTGGTTGAATTTTATTCCCTCCCAAAATGGGAATAGTTTAGGTGTGTACACCTATTCGCATGTACATTTGTGGGTTTATCACATGTATACTGATGCATGCAGATTTGGCAATTCGGTGAAAGGCGCTTCGCATCTTGTTGTATAGTTGTTTTCCTCCTCACAGCCACTCTACCCCTCCCCGTTCACACCTCGATGCTTCCCTGCCGTTTCACCGTCTCAGCACAGCGGTATATGGCATATCGTGCCAAACATGTGTCGTAATCATCGATAGGCAGAGAGAGCTCCTGAAAGTCGCTCCTTAACATTTCATATACTAGTTTAGGGAAAGTGTATGTGGGTTTCCATTTTAAGATTCGTTTAGCCTTTGAGCAATCCCCTAGCAGCGAGTTCACTTCTGAAGCTCTCAAGTATTTTTCGTCCTTTTTAATGACAACCTTGTTATGTTGATCGATCCCTACTTCGTTGATACCTTTGCCTATCCATTGTAGGTATATACCAGCAAATGCAAAAGACATTTCGCAAAACTCTCTAACAGAATGTTGTTCATTTGAGCATATGACAAGATCTATGGGTTCATTCTGTTGTAACATTAAGTACATTGCTTGTACATAATCTTTTGCATGTCCCCAGTCTCTATAAGTATCAATATTACCAAGGGTTAGAACACATTGTGTATGTTTACATATGTTTGCAATAGCCCTAGTTATCTTTTTGGTAACGAAGGTTTCACCTCTTCTTGGACTTTCATGGTTAAATAAAATGCCATTAACACAAAACATATTGTATGATTCTCTATAATTTATGGTTATGTAATGTGCATATAGTTTAGCAATTGCATATGGAGATACAGGGAAAAAAGGAGTGTCTTCATTTTGAGAATTGCATCTAGCTTTTCCATATAATTCCGAAGTAGATGCGTTATAAAATTTTATATTTTCCTTTTTTGATGTTTTAATTGCTTGTAATATTCTCAATGTACCGATTGCAGTACATTCTGTTGTATATTCGGGCAATTCAAAACTTACTTTTACATGACTCTGTGCAGCTAAATTGTATATTTCATTCGGTTCTATCTCGCATATTAATGAACATATGCTACTACTATCAAGGAGGTCACCGTAATGCAGATTCAGTTTTTCAAATATGTGATCTATCCTCTTAGTGTTAAACGTGCTGCACCTCCGAATAACCCCGTGCACCTCATACCCCATCCGCAACAACAGTTCGCTCAGGTAAGACCCGTCTTGCCCCGTGATTCCGAAAATGAGGGCAACTCGCATGTCGACGGAAGGCAAACGCAGTGGTAAGGAGGTGGCATCCAGACAGTGGGACGAACCACCCTAGCAGTAACGACACTGATGTTTTACGCCGATGAGACTACTACTCAGCAGTAGATTAACACCTTAGTGACGCAAGTTTTGTAATTATTGCAGAGTAAAGCCAAATGAGGGGAATTTCCAATTTTCATAATTGCAAGTGGACACAACTACTCAAGTGCGCATGCTTGTGCAATTGTCGGGAGGCGCGTACGTTTATTTTTAACACCATAAAAAAAAAAAAAAAAAAGAGTTAAACACGGTTATTTTTTCATACAAAAAAAAAAAAAAAAAAGAAAGGCAAAAATGCGCTTGCACAATATTCTTACCTTAATTTTTTCTTTCAATTTTCACGAAGAATATGCAGTCGTGCGTATGTTTTCCCTATGCATGTTTACCGTGTGCAACTATGCCACGTGCAACTTTGCCACGTGCAACTTTGTCATGTGCAACTTTGCCACGTGCGACTTTGCCGTGTGCACGTTTGCAAAAATAGTGCACAACAGACCAGGGGGAGGCACTTGTTGACGTGACAGAAAAAGTGGGGGGAAAAAAAAAAAAAAAGAAGTACAACTGGTAAAAAAGTTCATACACCTTATAGGTGCCACATACATGCTTAATCCGAACGCGTACCGGGCGTCGTACTGCGTTCGCCTTAGTTTTGCTCTATTTTATTAATCACGGATGCCTTTGCCAGGTATAAGTTGCAAAGTAAATTCACGAGGTGAAGCTGTGAGGTGACGCTGCGAGGTGAAGCTGCGAGGTGAAGCTGTGAGGTGACGCTGCGATGTGAAGCTGTGAGGTGACGCTGCGATGTGAAGCTGTGAGGTGACACTGCGAGGTGAAGCTGCGAGGTGAAGCCACATCTTTCCTTCCTTTACACCCATAGGCCACACTACTTCACGTATCCCCAAGGCGCTACTATCGGCGGTGCTCAAAAATGCTTTGCGGAGTTGTTCCTTCCTGAGGGGCATATGTCGAACGGTTCGATGTAACCTCTGCTTATTCCTTCTTCCCCTGCATTAGCATCCCTCGTACATCCGCACTTGTAGGTACATAACATGTCCCTTTGTTTACTCCTCCTTTTGGCAATACAAGTGTTAATATGTAGTAAAGGTATACGTCTTGATAGGAGTAGTTACCATTATTTGGATTGTATAAATTATAAGCGATTTATTCAGCGAAATCGTTTTGAGTATATAGAGAAATACAAACTTAGGGATAGAAATGAATCATGGCGAGGTAGCAACATATTTTTAGGTGATGATATTGATGAGACAGATGTCGAAGGGAAAAAGAAAAGAAGGACACTTTTTTATGAGAAGCTATTAAATGCTCAAGGTAGTGAGGAACAAGCTATTTTATCACCCAAGTACAATATGAATATATATAATACAATGGACAAAAAGTACAGTAAAAAAGATGATAGCAATATGTTATTGACAGTCAACAAATTAGACTACGAAATAGAGAGTAAGAAACTTATACATAACTTAAGTTTTAATTTAAATAAAAATGAATGTATTGGCCTTATAGGAAATAATGGATGTGGGAAAACAAGCCTTCTAAATCTGATATTTGAGAATTCAAATAATAGCCATAAAAGTATTACAATAAATAATGGAGTGAAAGAGAAACTATCGAGAGAAAGAAAAATAAATACTACTCATCACCAATCTAAGATATATAGTTTTACCGATCTTTATAAAATTTTGTCATATATGAAAAATAATTCTCTACATCTTAGTTGTATACTAGAAATAGAAAAGAAGAAAGAAATTTTAAATTTATATGAGAAAAATAGGAATAAAAAAAGGAATGATTGGCTATTTAAAGATGGCATTTTTTACTTCAGACAGAATATACATTTACTTGGGGATAATAACATGACGGTTTTTGAAAAAGTGTTAGAATTTTATGAGGAAACACTTACAAAGTTCGAAGTACTTAACTATATCGAAGAACAAATTGATATGTACCAAGTAAGAGGTATGTTTGATGGATGTACCCAAACGGGGAAAGAAAAAAATCCCAATATAAAATCTTCTCTTGGAAGAAATATTTTACGTCAAGAATTTTTTCAAGGTAATACTTCTGAGAAGGTAAGCTATACTAGGGAAGAATATGATTTTGTAAAATCACACATTTTCAATCAAATTTTACAAATGTACATGCACGAAAAGGAAAAAATTTTTGAAGAGTTAAATGAAATGAAACTTTATTTTCATAAATATGTTCATTTGCTTAATTTACAAAATTTCTTACATGAAAAATTATGTCACTTGAGTAATGGATACATTATTCGTGTGTTCTTGTTACTGCTTCTACTAAGTAAGGTAAAAATACTACTGATAGACGAAATAAATAATAATATGGACATATTTAACATATTTTTTATAATGAACATTTTTAACTATGCTTTGAAATATAAAGAAATTGGTATTATTTTGGCTAGTCATGATTTTTTTCTCATTAGTAAGCTGTGTAACAGGATTATCGATTTTAATAGAATATATAACCATGATATCGACTTGGGAGATTTAGCTATGTTGAAAAAAGTAGGTAGAGGAAACATCTCGACGGATGTCATCGGAGAGGATAATGATAAATATTCCAATTTAACTTTCTTCAAAGGGAGGTATGATCAATATATAAACAATATGAAAACACTTTTTGAAAACAGGAAAAAAAAAAAGGAAGAACTAAAGAGGATTGTAGACAACTTGAGTGCTAATATAATGAAGATGAAGAAAAAAAATAAAAAAGATTTTATGCAACAAACGTTAAAAAAGAAAGAGGAGGAGTTAGACATGTATAAAATTGCGTATGACACGCTTTTCAACACCGACTTGAATTATCAGTACATGTACTACAACCTGGTTTTCGGAAGAAGGAGGGATGGTCGCAGTGGGGCTAGCGGCGTGGGTAGCGGCGTGGGTAGCGGCGTGGGTAGCGGCGTGGGTAGCGGCGTGGGTAGCGGCGTGGGTAGCGGCGGGAGTAGCGACAGGAGTAGCGACAGGAGTAGCGACAGTAGCGGCGGGAGCCAGCACATTGGAAAGACGGAAGAAGACACCACATTGGGAAGCAAACGGGATGACCTGTCCGCAGGGTCAAGTAACACCAGCGGTGCACTTGAGGAGGAGGTATGTATGAGAAGGGAGGACACTTCTGCCGTGGTCAGTACGTCCCAGGGGATTGACGAAGAAGAAGAGGAAACTGAGGAAGACGCGAAACAATTCGTGTATGATCGGATGAAGGACGTAGATGGAGAAATGAATAAGAACATCCTGATAGACATGAGCAGGAGGATTAGCAACAATGAGCTGGTGGAGACAGGTGAAAAATACTCCTCAACTAATGTAACCCTTTACGAATTTAAAAATTTTTCCTTTTATTTTGTCAATAAGAGAAATAATAAAAAAAAGTACATTTTTAAAAATCTCAACTTGAGCATAAATAGTAGGGAAAATGTTCTCCTTTTGGGTAAAAATGGGATAGGAAAATCGACACTCTTTAAACTTTTAACGAATAAATACGGATTGACGATGAACGGTGGCAAGGAAAAGGTAGGAACCGATATAGGAAGGAGTATATATGCGTACGGGGGGGAAGAAGCACATTGGGAACTTCCAACCGGGGAACTTCCAACTGGGGAACTTCCAACCTGGGGAGAGACAACCAAGGAAGAGAAGAACTATTTCTATGAAGGTTCCATCCAATGTAACTATAACAATGTGTTACTAACATATTTTGAACAGAATATGGTAAAAAATCTCAATAAAGAAAATATATATGATCATTTTAAACATATTATAGAGGAAGAAAAATATATGCCAATTAGTTTTTATGAAAATAATTTTACAGACGGTTCGTTAGACGGTTCGCTAGACGGTTCGTTAGACTGTTCGTTAGACGGTTCGTTAGACGGTTCGCTAGACGGTTCGTTAGACTGTTCGTTAGACGGTTCGTTAGACGGTTCGCTAGACGGTTCGCTAGACGGTTCGCTAGACGGTTCGTTAAATAATTATACATCCTTTTATTATATATTAAATAAAATAAAACCAATTTATAATAATAAAATAGAAAATAACATAAAAGAAAAAATTAAATCACTTTTAAAAATATTTTATATTGATAATAATAGTACTATATCTAAAAAAAGTGGAGGAGAAAAAATACGTATATTATTTCTTTCATTATTTTTAAAAAAATCAAATTTATTATTATTAGATGAAATAAATAATAATTTAGATATATATTTAAAAAATTTATTGTTATATTTTTTAAATTATATTTATAAAGGTAGTTATATTTTAACTACTCATGATTTATATATAATTAAAAATATAAAAAATGTTAATAAAATTATTTACATATATGATTATAAGAATATTTTTGTTTTTTATAATGTAAATAATTTTATTCACAATTTTTATAATTTCATACTAGACTCTTTTACTGCATTTAACGGGTTTAATCGTAAAGAGTACTCTCGCAGGTACTCTTGGCAGCAGCCAAAGCAGTCAAAGCAGCCGAACCAGCTTGACCAACACCGATTGGGTGGAGACACACATTCCAGGGAAGAAGAGCAAAATAGAGAGAATTACGGAAAACACCTTTATGACGAATATGACTATAACGTACTACAATTTTTGAAAACCCAATTGGAGAAAGATCAAAATGAAAAAAAAAATTATGAACAGATACAGGATGTTCAGGACGAAATTTTCGAAAAACGAAAGGCGAGTAGGAAAAACTTTGGTGGAAAAGGTTCATCAGGAAAGGTAAAGATAAAAAATTGGAAGAGGTGGAAAAAATAAAATTTACTTCCCATACGCTGCTGCTCAACTGTTGCTCAACTGTTGCTCAAAACTTGTATTTGTCCAACCACTTCAATGGGTGCAGCGACATGCACAATTTACCTTACCCATGCATGTATATATGTGTGTGTGCACACCTTTCTCAAGCGAGTCATGTTACACGCCAGAGCATAACAGCCTGTGGTAATCCTGTGCTTATCCACAAGTGTTCCCACATTACTTTTTAACTCCTTCCTTTCATTCCATGTCACTTTAGTTTATTTACAATTTTTTTTTTTTTTTTTTTTTTTTTTTTACAATTTTTTTTAATTGCAAGTTGGCAATAAATGTGCCTGCATTGTACATGCAACAGAAAAAAAAAAAAAAAAAAAAAAAAAAAATTCCTTCTGTATGCCATTCACTTGGATGGCAAAATAACGAAAAGATCTTCAGTTACTTCCGGGCAGTTTTTCATTATGATTTCTACAATGTTATGCTCTACATCGCCCTGCAATAGAAGTAAAAAAAAAAAAAAAAAAAATTTCGCACGTACGTATACATTACCGATATGCATAATACAGTGACAAAGCACACCACACATAATGACGTATAGTCTTGCGGGAGACACTTACCTGAATGTCTATTTGGTCGGGGTTGTTATTAGCTCCCTTTATAACGGAGGAACCGCAAGCATAAAAACGAGAAAATATTTTTGCCATCTTATCCAACTTCACATAAGCATGCAATCCTGTCACAACAGTTACCACTTTTTTCCGTGCGCGCGTTGTCTTCTGTATAGTTATTTTTTGTGTTACCTAAAAGGGGTGGAGTAAAGGAATAACGTTTGGAAGGAAAATAGTGCGAGACGTTACATATGGGTATATTTTACACATGGGGAACGTGAGACATACAAAGGGATGCAAACATGGAGAAATACGATTGCTGTGAGCAGTATGCATTTTTGCATAAGCGTACGCATGCAGCATGAACGGGTACACTTACACTTTGCGTTGGTTTCTTCCCCTGTTTCTTAGCGGCTCCCTCCGTGCCGTTGTTTAAAACGTCGTAATTGTACTTTTCCTTGTTTTCCTCTTTACACTCCTTGAAGGAGGTTCCGTATTCACAGTATTCGTACGGCATCCCGCAAACTGCAGAAAAGGAGAAAGTGATGGGCGTGAAAGACATGACATTCGTGGCGTGCGCGAAAGGAAGCTATGCAACATAGCCACGCGTGCACACCGCTGTATCGCACCGCTGTATCGCACCGCTGTATCGCGCCGCTGTGCTCACCCTTGCAATATTCCACATGAACAGGTTCGAATCTTTCTCTATTAGTTTTGGAAGGTTCCGTCCCCATATCGTTTTGCCCCTCGTTTGCATCATCCTTTGGATTGCGTGCCAAGTTGCCTACGCCGTGTTCGTCTTCATTCTTACACGCTTTTTGCTCATCTTTAATTTCTCCTTTTCCCTTGGTATTACCCATGCTACTTCTATTATTGGACGCACTTTTCGCATTCTGCTTTTTTCGTTTCTTTTCTTCCTTCTTGTCTTTCATTTTTTGGTATCTCAACTTACGGTTGGAAATTTTTTCTTCCCCCTCCGGCTCATCATCATCACCTGCTTTCATATCTGCATCTACATCTACATCTACATCTACATCTACATCTTCTTCTTCCTCTGCGCCTGAATCGTTTCGCAGTTTCATTTTGTCAAATTCGATTTCTAGCTTTTCCATCTCTGCATGCACAGAAAATTCTTGCTTGTCGCGTGGTTGTCTTCTATATTGTGTGTGTCCAACGTCCGGGGCCTTTCTGTTATGTAAACTCCGTGCGTGCAAGAAAACCGGTAAAACGTGCACCCCCACTTTAAACCGTGTGACTGCGTGGTTTTCACAAGAAGCAGGAAATATGCTATGTGATCATCCTTCTGTTTACGTTTCTTCTTACTCGTATCTATGTAGTACCTTGCTTGTACATACTGTACATGGGGTCTCATACACGTTATGAAGAAGCGATAATACTTGTGCTCGTTTCAATAAAGTATAGAGTGAAAGAATGTGCACACTCAAGGAATCTGAGCACAACTTATCCTTTTTCGTGTGTTGCAGAGGTTTAATTTTTCCGTGTCTCCAATTGACTTCTTCTTCTTTGTCGTGTACCTCTCTCTTTGCAGAATCACATTGGGAACAAAAATGGGAAAGTTTTGTTCTCACAGGGGGTGCAAAATAGAGATCGTTACGAGAATGACTCGTATGTAAATAAGCAGAATCAGTTTGCGCAGTTATACATGCATGTGTTCGGTATGAACTCGATACGCATGTACAGGATTTCGGGGGAATGTCTCTCTTCGCCTTTTCTGCCTCAATGATTGGCTTCTTCGAGTGCGCAGTTCGGTTTCCCCATTCACCCAGGAAAAGATCTCCTAGAAAGCAAATGACCTGACCTGTTCACCAACTTGCGTGTAACTTTCACGCGAAATTCTCGAACGTCAAACCTTCCTCTTCACAACATTACTACGTTACTGCGCATTTGCGTCAATGTGTTATTGAGATATTATCCTATTATACTGTGAAGATGTTATATTATTATTTTTCTTATGTATACATGTGCCTTTCAATGCGCAGCTTACCTTTTCGTTATATTGAGAAAAGAGCCCCTTTTCACGAGTTCGCATCAAATAACAGCATTTCCGCAAATAAGAGAAATCAGCAACGGGTATGGCACATTCACGGATGGCATAGATATATGCATGCACTATTGAAACGTTTTTATGAATGCAACTACTACAAGCGCATAACCTTGTTTTTTTTTTTTTCTTATCAGCGCAGGTAAGAAAAAAAAAAAAAAAAATAGCGTGTTTGCTCTTAACGCGTTTTGCGATTAAGCGATTATGTGATTGTGCAATTATGCGATCATGCGATCATGCGATCATGCGATCATGCGATCATGCGATCATGCGATCATGCGATCATGCGATCATGCGACCAAGCGATCATGCCTTTAAATATGTTCAAAAAGGGGAAAAAAAAAAAAAACTACACTTAGGTTAAAATTTGCGCAGATGGGCAAATCCTCTATACGTGTATTGAAGCGTATGTATATATATATATATATATATATATATATATATATATATGAGTATGCCCGTAGGCAGTTACCGAAAAAAAAGGAAAAAAAAAAAAAAAATGATATCTTACCTTCCTGTGAGCGGTAAATTTTTGTTGTGAAAGGAAGAATAGCAAAAAAAAAAAAAAAAATAAAATAAAATAAAAATAAAGTCAGAAAGACTTACCTGGCATACCGCTAAAGGGATCAATCATACATGCAAACGTGCATAAGCGAACACATGTAAATACATATCCACATACATAGGTACAAGTGCTTGTGGGGGTTATATACGCATATTTTGCTTGAACCCACACGAGTGAAAACCATTTTTCTCTCGCTTCAATCATTATTTTAATGCAAATAAGCTAAAACGTTACCATTTTTTTTTTTTTTTTCCTAGTAATCGGAAGGAAATAAAACTAGAAATACGTATTTTATCTCCCTATACGTGTACATCTTTGTACCTGTTCAGTATTTGTGATCAATTGGGGAGGTAAAGGAACCTGTGCTTTGAACGATTCCCGATCCATTCCCGCGTTTATAAAGCACCCCGAGGGGTACACCTACACATATACGCATAAAGACGCGTGAGTAGATTAACGCATAACGCATGAACGTGCATGCACGTGGCCTATTTTGTCAACATGAATTTAGAACAATGCGTGAATTTCTTGAAAGAAAATTTTGAAAATTTGGAAGTAAGCGAAATTGAGGAAAAGGTTAATATACATTTGAGAGAAAAAATACAATCATATTGCGAAAATGGCGAGGATAAAGTTACGCAAATCGATGATTCTACACTGATGGAATTGATGGAAGTTTTATCAACAAATGGTGAACAAAAGGGGGATATTAAAATGCATCTCCCTACGGAAAAAAGGGAAGACACTACTATTGCGTATTCACCATACCCCGTTAACAGTTACAACAAAACAGAGACACACCATTCCAGTGATGGTAATAATAATATCGAGGAATCTGATCAAAGTGATTCACAGAAGCGGGAGAAGTACGATGTAAATACTCAAGGAGGGAATGAATGCTCGGAAGAGAGTCCCTTCGGAGATGTCATTTCCGGGAGCGTTGTGAACCAGAATAATGCGAGAATGTCGCAACGGCACGCCGATAACATAGCAGACAAGAGAGACAGTGCCGACAAGAGAGGCAGCACCGACAAGAGAGACAGTACCGACAAGAGAGGCAGCACCGACAAGAGAGGCAGCACCGACAAGAGATGCAGCACCGACAAGAGAGGCAGTACCGACAAGGACAACAGTGACAACAGTGCTAGCGAAACAATGCTGGAAATAATTTTTCGAAAGTCCCTCCTAGAAAATGAGAATGTAAAGCGGAATATTACTTCGAAAAATTTTTACATAATAGGTGAAGATATGCTTGTTAATATAACTATCATACTTGATCGAATTATACTTCAACTGAATAACCATTATAAGGAAAAAAAAATAGAGACAAAAGAACAAGAAATACATTTTGAAAATTTCTTTAAAGTGTTATATAAACTTTTAAGTAATATCAGTTTCTATTCTAAGGAAGAAAAATATAAGACGATAAAACTTTCAAACATTCAAGTGAAAAATAGTTTTCTTACAAATGAACATATTTTTAATTTAGTAAAATTGTTATTCGAAATTCTTAATTTTAATACACATTTTGGAAAAAAGTTGGAAGAGGGGGGAGGAGGAGAAGTGGGAAGAGAAGAGGAAGGCGAAGTAGGCGATGAGGGCGAAGAGGGCGATGAGGGCGAATATGTTAATAATGATAAAAGCCAGTTGGGCAACTTGTCACTTTACGATAATATGGTATGGAAATTTGAGAATAAATTTACGGACAAAGAATCTATTTTATTTGATTATGTATTGTCATCTGTTAATATAATTATGAATATGGTTAATAAGAAAATACCAAAATTAAAATGTAGCAATGAAAAAATACATACAGTGGAAAATAAATCTGAACATGTTCATAACACGGGTTACACAAAAATGTTAACCCAAGAACACAAAAAAAGTGTAGAACATTTAGCAAATAATATAACCCCTGTTAACAGTAAAATTCTTTCCATTCATCAACAAAATATGAAAGAGAAACAAGCATTAAATGATATCAGAAAGTTACACAATGAGAAATATAATGTGCATAAAAATTATGGGCAAAACTCGAATAACGATAAGAAATTTTATTGGGCCAATCCAAGTAACAGCAAAAATAATAAGAACAAAATGAGCTTTGGGAAAGAAAAAAAAAATGAACACTCTGAAAAAAAAGAAAAAAATAAAAAAATTTTTCAAAAATTTATTTAAAACGGGGTGAAAAATCAAAAAGGGGATTTTCCACTAAAATTTTACCTTTTTTTTTTTTTTTTTTTTTTTTTTTTTTTGTTGTTGTATGTATCCAAATTGCATGTGAATACCTTATGTGCGCTCTCTCGTTCGGGGCTTCTCATATTTGTAGAATTTGTGCAGCATGTGCGCTTGTACATGTATTTGTGCTAGTTCCTACGCATTTGTATCATTAATTGAAAAAGTTAGTCATCTCGCTCCATTTTTTTTTTTTTTTTTTTTTTTGTTTTATTCTTAAGAAACCGCAAGATGTTCTCATGGGACGGGATACAATAAAAATTTTCCTGACACCGTCACATTTCTTTCCCATAATAGTTTTTCATTTTTTGCTAATCATTAAAATGTACGATTGAGTTATTATTTTTTTTTTTTTTTCCCATATTTGGGAATAAATAAATTCTCATTCTTTCTGCACATTTTGAATATATAACTTCTCATGCTTACCATGAAAAATTAAAAGGGAACCTTTTTCCGCGTTACGTTATGTGGGCCTAAATTTATGCATACCCAGAGTTACCTGTTTGGCGTGTTTTGAAGTAGTTAAAATTGGGGGGAATGGGACACGCTCTATATACGTATAGAGGAGGGGTATATACACACGGATGTGTAAATGGACAACGGGGATTGCACATTTTGCTGTAAAGATTCGTTTGTAAGAACATCCACCTTTTTGAAACAAAAAAATGCGTGATTATGCGCAAAACGCTTGTACTTTCCACGAATCATTTCCTTTTTAAGTGTAACCTGTGTGAACTATTTTTTTTTTTTTTTTTTTTTTAATTCTATCGTATTGTATTTATTTTGGAAGAACATAAAAGGTGCTTTTTTTCTCTCACTGTACAAGGAAAAGGGTGTGTTTTTCTCCACCACTTTACACGAATAAAAAAAACAAAAGTGTGGGTGGAATAGGTTTAATATTCTATCCATAGAGCAATAATTTTGAAAAACAAAAAATTTAGGCATAAATTGTCATTGTGTAGGAAAAAAACATTTGAATAAGGAAAAATAGCCAAAAAGTCATGCACAAACCGGAAGTAGTATGAACAAACCGGAAATAATATGAACAAACCGGAAATAATATGAACAAACCGGAAATAATATGAACAAACCGGAAATAATATGAACAAACCGGAAATAGTATGAACAAACCGGAAATAGTATGAACAAACCGGAAATAATATGAACAAACCGGAAATAGTATGAACAAACCGGAAATAGTATGAACAAACCGGAAATAGTATGAACAAACCGGAAATAGTATGAACAATTTCACAAAAAGAATGAACAATACATGAAAGAGCATGAACATATGTGCGACAGGTGTGACAGAAATTTGAACAAACACATGAACAAACGTACGAAGCATAAGGCACTATGTTTCACATTTACAATTTTTGGCGGCTCATATAAAATATGCCCCTCCCTCTTTACGTTATGCACATAATATGAGCCACTATTCGCCAGTGCGCGTCCTTATTCGTTGTTATGCAAACATTTCCGTACATTATGTTTGTATGTATGTATGTATATATTTATACATATGTATACATATATATGCATAAACATAATATAAGCGTTTTATAAAAAGAAATTAGTAAAAATTTTAAGTTTGAAAAAATAAAGCATTTTGAGAAAAAATTCGCTGCAAAAAATGGTAAATTCGTTTTTTAGTTAAAACCTTTCTGTAAGCTTTAAATAAGTTCACGTTTAATTTTACTTGCAGTTCGAGGATTTTTTTTTTTTTATTCAACATATCTAACATTTATGTATGTGCATAAATTTACTTCCGAATTAGGGAAAAAAAAAAAAAACTATACATTTTGCGTACTTACATGGTATGTACGCACTCCTCACTCACGTATGTATGCACGTACGTACGTACATACGTATGTACGTATGTATACTTAGGTTTGTACGCCTACGGATGTACGTAATATTACTATATATATAATGTACATATTGCCAAAAAAACAGGCGGAAAAGGGCAAAATTGACAGTACAATTAGAGAAAGAAAGTAAGAATTAAAAATAAAAAATCAAAGATATAAGTACATTTTTATTTTTCCATTTTTATTTTTCCATTTTTATTTTTCCATTTTTATTTTTCCATTTTTATTTTTCCATTTTTATTCTGCCATTTTTATTCTGCCATTTTTATTCTGCCATTTTTATTTTTGCCATTTTTATTTTTGCCATTTTTATCTTTGCACTTTCATTTTGCAATTTTTATTTTTCCACGTTTTTCATGCGACTTTTATTTTTCCACGTTTCTCTTGCGACTTTCATTTTTCCACTTTCATTTTCCATGTTAAAAAGTAACTGTCAAGTGCGGGGTTATAAATTTTAAATGCATACTTATGTACGTGCTTATTTATACGCACAAAATACATTTTTACATACATGTAAGTACATGTACATATATTTTACGGCATATGCGCAATTGCATGTATTGTTTTGAATATAACGATATACAGCATCGTAAACAGAACGCAAAAAGGGCATAATTGTTTGATGAGTGATATATGATATATACGCCCTTTTTTTTAAAACATGTAAAGAAGTATACATATGTATATGTACGTATATGACCGTATATGACCGTATATGACCGTATATGCTTGTACGTGTATGTATATCAGCGCGCGTGTATGTATATTACCTATGTATATGTTCATGTCCCTATACATTTTATGAACACGCTGTGAGCATTTTTTATAGTATGAATTGTCGCTTTTTGCAGACGCAGCTGTGATAATAAAACATCCTTTTTATTAAGTACGCGTACAGAATATTTCTTCACTGTAAAGCAAAAAAAAAAAAAAAAAAAAATTAAAAAAAAACACACACACACATCATTGTGCCAAACTGTAGAGTGCCAAGGCATACTCGGAGAGAAAACTCTAGCAGGGAAAGAGGCTACAAAAGGGCGTGTACAGAAAAACTGTAAAATAAGGAAGAAAGGTACATCGCACTTTGTAGGGAATAATATAGGATAAACAAATTTTTACAAAAAATAGTCGTTCCTCCAGTTATACGGCTTATTTGGCTATCCGTAATTAACACCACTCGAGTTCACTACCAACTTTTTTTTTTAATTTATTTTATCAAAATGGTAAGAATGAGAGAGGGAG
The DNA here is from genome assembly GCA_900088485.1 of Plasmodium ovale wallikeri. Classification (NCBI taxonomy): domain Eukaryota; phylum Apicomplexa; class Aconoidasida; order Haemosporida; family Plasmodiidae; genus Plasmodium; species Plasmodium ovale. The sequence continues at coordinate 84,971 of FLRD01000149.1, forward strand.
AGAGGGAGAGAGAGTATGTGTACCCTAATAAGGCTTATCCGAGTGTACCACAGCGTACACACAGAGAGCACTATAAACGTTCAGGTTTCCTATAAAGTAGACAGAGCGTGAACAAGAAAAAAAAAAAAAGGAGCACTATGGTGAAGATCTCTTTCCCAATGCGCATGTGCCAACTTGCATACGTGGTTGCGTCTTCATATTGACATTCCGTCAAAAGAGAGTGTGTACGCAGAAAGATAGCTCATTACGCAAGAGTCATACGTATGCACGGTAGCCACGAAACCCCCCCGTGTGTTTCTCCCCAAGGCGTGTCAATCTTTTCTTTTATTTTCCTCCTTTTATTTTCCTCCTTTTATTTTCCTCCTTTTATTTCCCTCCTTTTATTTCCCTCCTTTTATTTCCCTCCTTTTATTTTCCTCCTTTTATTTCCCTCCTTTTATTTCCCTCCTTTTATTTCCCTCCTTTTATTTTCCTCCTTTTTTTTTTTTTTTCCCAACCTACCTTAATTGCGCTTATTTTCTCCCCTCTCCACAGAGAATCCTCCTTTTTGGAGACGAAAACTTCAGCTTTTGCAATGGCTTTTTGGCTGATCACGAGGAGGACATTGTGGAGGTGTGCAGTTGTTTGAAGGAAAATGAGTTAAAACAGGAGATCAAAAATAACATACAGTCATTAAATAAAAATGTTGTAATTCATTATGGTATAAACCCGGTGCAATTAAAATCGAAATTCCCGCCAAACACTTTTGATGTATTATATTATATTTTACCTGGACTATCATTTCATGGATACCCAGATTTTATTGATCCACAAACAGAAATGTTTAAATTACGTTTAAATTTATTTTGTTTTAGTTTTTTAAAAAGTAGTAAAAATATAATAAAACCGGATGGTTATGTATATTTATTGTTTCCAGAGGATGGTACAAAAGGAAATTACAATACAACTGCAGTTGTAAGTAATAATAATGAAAATAGTAATTACAACAGTTTACTGTCGGAAGGCAATAATAATTCGGATGATGCGTTGAATAATAAGAGAACGAATTTACCCTTTTTACCGATAGAGCCGAAAAAATTAGCAAAGTTTTGTAATGTCATAAGGGATAATAGCAAAGACTATAATTTAAATTTGTCTGTACATGCTAATTGGTTACCTGTCCTATTTAATATGCCAATTGTTGGCGAATTACCCGATTGGGTAAAAACATGCAAATACTACTGCTTCAAGATGACGGAACTTCCTAATGGAAAGAATAAAAATAGCAAAGGGAATACCGGTGCATTACCCGAACAGGCTAGCACTGAGAATGCAACTAATACGCAAAATGGAGGTGATACAAATAATGGAATTCTTAACGAAGATGAAAAACGACAGGACGACAGTGTAGACGGAAACATGGATGAACAGCATGAAAGTGGCCACAATAATAGTCAAAAGGATGAGATAAAAAGTGGAGATATAACGAGCGATCAGAACACACAAATCCAATCGTTGAGTGAGCAAATGAACGAGAAGGAGGAAGAAGATCCGGATGAATATAATGTACTGAAAATACCTCCTCAAGTATTTGATTACCCAATTGAAAAGTTAGGACATGTAAATGAGTGCTTCTTATTTAAGTTATACTCTGTGAACAGTAAAAGTGTATTGATATCGAGACTTACACTAAAGTATGATCCGAGAATTTCTGGATGGAAAGGAGATAACAAAATAAAAAAGGACATGATGAACATGAACATGAACATGAACAATATGAACATGAATGGAATGAATTTGAATGGAATGAACATGATGAAAAATATGAATAATATTATGAACATGAACAAATATAAAGGAGGAAAATATAAAAATAAACCATCAAAAAATGATTTCCAGCAACAATATAAAAATAATTTAATGCAAAATAATATGAATTATGCATTAAACAAAAAAGGAAATATGAATTTACCACCACCACCTCCTGCTAATTTGAATATACAACCAAATAACGTCAATTTACCAAATCAAAATATGAATTATAAGCAAAATAATTTCCCTTTTCTTAACAATTTTAAGGGAATGCCAAATAGTATGACCCAAAATGTACAGAACACATTAACCAACATTCCCATGAATGTTAATCCGAACCTTTCAAACAATATGCTCAACCCTTACATTAATGGTGCATACAACGGAAACTTTAGAAACAACATGTACCAGCAGAATATTCCCCTCCCTCCACCGATGAGTGGTTTCAACAAAAAGTAAGGCTCGTCAAGAGAACCACGTGATGTGCACATAAACAGTGGTTATGTGTGCATAATATATGAGGCGACATGTGTGTCGAATCGGCGATTACGAGTGCATAATTGGCGGTAATGCATTCGCCATTTGGACCATGCTTTCTCGTTGTACGTATCTGGAGAGGGAAACAAAATAAAATAAAATAAAAAATAATAAATAAAAAATAAAACATAAAAAATAAAAAATAAAACATAAAAAATAAAAAATAAAACATAAAAAATAAAAAATAAAACATAAAAAATAAAAAAGCGAACCCCATTGTTTTCGTGCATGAGCACCATCATTTCGTATGGTTCTCTTTTTTTTAAATTATTCTAGTTTTTTTCTCTTCCCTGTGCAAGCAAATGTTGCGTGCGAAAAATGTCCATGAGTGAGAATTCCTGTATATGATGTTTCACTTGCGTTTTACGTGCACCGCGATAAGAGCGACTCCATGTTTTAATGTATTATAGTTAATATATATATATATGTATATATATTTCTACACACATATGAACATGGAAATATGTTTGTACAAAAAGCAGGAAGAATTTTTTCTTTTTACAAATTATGAATGATTCTACATTTTTATGCCACCTTTGTTATATTGCACTGAAAATTTCGTTGCACATGCATTTATATTTATATATGCATCCATTGGGGTGTGTGTAAAAAAGTGTTTATGTTCCTACGTAAGAATGTTCGTGCCGAAAGGCTCGACGAAATTCTCCATTGATATGACAAAATTAAAACCAAAAATGGAGACATGTACAGAGGGAAACCGAGAGATTTAGAGAAAAAAGGAAGAATGACACTTCTATGTGTTGTCGGCTTTGGTTTCATTTAATTTCCCTTAACCTTTTTTTTTTTTTTTTTTTTTTTTTTTTTTTTGTACCTTCGCATTCGTCACTGCAGAATTTACCAGGGACACAATATGAATATCAAAAGAAAGAATGACATATATAACTGTGACAACATGGAAAAGAGTTATGATAATTATAATATGAAGGTAACCGAATGATTAATATGCGCGCAATACACGTGCACATCAAAACACACGTACATGTTGTAGGCGCATCGAACGTGCATCCTCGTGGTTTTCGCCGCTATCATGGGGGTGCCCCATATACAGAAGTGCATAGCTCTGAAGTTTGATCATTTTTCCTCTGCCCTTACCGTTTTATCCCCTTTTCTATTTTTACTCCTTTTACACTTTTTCATTTTTCCATTATCTTATTATCCTGTTATCCCATTTCTCCCCTTTTTAATTTTATTTTCCCTTTTTAATTTTATTTTCCCTTTTTAATTTTATTTTCCCCTTTTACTTTTATTTTCCCTTTTTAATATTATTTTCCCCTTTTACTTTTTTCCCCCCCCTCACACCAGGAAAACTACAAATCAGATGACGACAATAGTAATTAACCGAATGCACGTTGATACTGCAGCGATACATTTATTTGCATATAAATGTATAAATAAATGTGCACTTGTGTTACATGCGTACACGTACATGTGCACATTGCAAATTGTATGAAATTGAAAAATTACGAGTGAGCAAAAGATAAACGAATAAGTAGAAATGAAGAAAACTCTTTTTAAAAACGCAAAGCGCATGTGACATTATTTAGCTGGAAAAAAAAAAAAAAAATGAAAAGTTTCGCATGAACATGCAATAATATTTATCGTATCACATGTCCACCAAAAGTTGCTATGCACACAATGATTCGTATAAGTGTGTATACATGGAAGTATGTACATGTACATGTACATGTACACGTACGTTTCAATTTCTTCCCCCTCCCCCTGTATTTTCAGACGGAAACAACATGAACGCATGCAACGATGACTACGAATATGATCAGTGCGATTACAATTCGGGAAATGTCAAAAATACGCACAACAAAAACGCGGAAGATGCTGATTACTACTTGTAATAAGTGAAAAAAAAAAGAAAAATAAAATAAAATAAAATAAAATAAACACATTAACTGAACAGCAGCGAACCGCGACAAATAAAAAATGGCAAATAATGAAAAAATGAACTCACAATTTTAAGTGTCAACTAGCGGTGGCCAGTGGAAACGAAAAATAAGAACAAGAACCCCGCTCCTTGCCTATATAAATATATAGCAAACTTTTTTTTTTCACATTTTTCTAGCCTTAAGCAAAGAACAAGGGAACCGAACCAGTATGGCACTTATTGATAGAATTGGCGTTCACAAAGTTAACCCCTCCATTCTCCGTTTCGCTATTTAGTTCGTTGTGAAGTAACACCATCTCGCCTTTGTTTTTTTTTTTTCATCACGTGCAGCTATCTGTGTTTTAAAGAATTGTAGGAATTTATTTTTTCCTTTCATATGGAACGCGCATATTTTCTCTGCGTGTTTCATAAAACATCTTTTCAAGCATGAAAAGTGGTGCACTCATAAATTCTAACATGTAGATATCGTTTTAGAAAATTGCTTTTTCTTTCAACCGCAATACGCAAAAAATTTACAATAAAAAAGTGGTATAAAACTTGGACTTTTACCGTGCAGTAGTACGACTGATGGTATTTTAAACTTTCCTGGTCCATGCTCTTGGGTAATGTGTTAACCCCCTTTAAATGTTCACATAAAAGGGGTTTTTTCTTCAGCAATCTTTTCCCAGCTCTACCGCCACATTCGTGCGAAAATAAAAATAGTAATTTCGAAAAGTTCTGTGGTGCTGTCATCAAGTTACGGAGAAAGGTTGAAAACCTCATCCCAAAGGTTAAAAACTGACTAGGGGATTGGGGTAGAATATTGTCACAAAATTGTTTTCGCAAATGTACGCAGTCGCTTCGCTGAACTTGGCAGTTTTCAGAGCGGGAAAAGCTACTAATTCTAAATATGATCATTTTTGTCTGTTCATAAGTAATTAACGTTTTATATATAGTTACTAATTTTAAAGAATTAAAAAAATTATTCAAAAATGCAGACTCTAACTAATACGCAGTAACAACGCTATGCACTTTCACACACTCCCGCATGTACGTACGTATATGTGCACATATTCATAATTACACGTAATGCAAATATATAATTATATATGTATGTATATTCATACAACATGCACACTGTACTAATGCTTACACATATGTATGGCACAAGGGAACAATTGTACCCTGATATTGTGCTCCAGGCACAATTTACTTTTTATGCAAAGATAAAACATAAACCGATTGAAAAATAGGAAAAATAGGGGTAAAATAGGAAAAATAAGAAAAACAGGAAAAATAAGATAAATAGGAAAAATAAGAAAATTGGCAAAATATGGTAAAAAAAATAGGGAACACATGCAATAAACACCAATTTGTATGCAGCAGACTCGTTCGTACGCGCGCGCAAATATATGCTCTTCTGTGCACATAATCGCGTTTTAAAATAAAAAAGAGGGGCACACAATATAAAGACGTAATTACGAACACTCGATGAGAAACCGACTTATGGAATTAAAAATAGGAAAACGAAGCGATGGGTGAGATTCTATATATACAAAACTTCGGCATGGCGTAATAAATATGTATATATATATATGTGTGTGTGTGTGTGTATTGGTGGGAAGGCGAAGAATTCTAGCGGTCAAAAATGGTGTGGAAAAAATGTGTATGGATAAAGGTATGTGGGCTGTGTATAGAGGCTCGTTTTGTGATATACAAATTAACTTCTCATACAAACAGCACGAGAAAAGAGGGGTTAAACATGGGATGGAATCTCCTGTTCACATATCACCACGTCGTTCTCACCTGCTTATTTTAAAGAAACTATTTGTCCTTCATTCTCATACTTAAAAACATTTGAGTGTTTTTTAATGAACATGCCTAATTTAATTTTCAGTCCGTCTGGCTTTTTTACTTTTCCTAATTCCGTTAATTTAGATTTTCCATTTTTTTTCAAAAATGCGACAAGATCTTTTTCATATTGGCTTTCATCTCCCAATCTGCTTTTTTTTGATGGTTCGTCATTTTTATTATCTAACGACCTCTTATTTTTTCCCTTTTTTTGTAAATTTTTCTTTTTTGTTCCGTCTTCATCATCCTCTTCTTCATCTTCCTCATCGTCCTCATCTACATCTTCGTCATCATCTTCTTCCTCCTCTTCTGCATCTACCTCTTCTTCTTCCTCTTCCTCGTCTTCCTCTTCTTCCTCTTCTTCCTCCTCTTCCTCCTCATCTTCCTCTTCTTCTTCATCCTCATCCTCATCTTCCTCATCGTCTTCTTCCTCATCATCTTCTTCCTCATCGTCATCATCCTCATCATCATCTTCCTCGTTCTTTCCTACATTAGTTTCATCATCCTCTCCATTTGCAGCAGCATCTTTTTTTTTTTTTGAAAACCCATTTGATAATGAATTTTTGAGTGTGTTTTTTCTCGTAAGAATCTTCACTTCTTCATTCTCAAATTCGTCTTCCTCTTCAAAATCTTCATCATCATCATCATCCAGATTGTCTTGTCCAAAGGATACTTCATAATACCCAACAAGATGTACCTCATTCTTGCTACCACTCGTTTTAACCTTAACTCCATTATCGATCATAAGGAAGATATCTAATGGGGTGTCCTCACACACATTCTTCTGTAAGCAACAAATGTTATAGCATCCATTTGCATCTTCCACTTGTACATACAACTTTCCTTCATCCTCGGGATTGTTCAAACATGCCCTCGACAGGTGGATAACCGAGTATCCGTCCTTAGCCTCCGGTACTACGGTTTCTTCAGCCTTTATTACCTTTCCTAAAGGATGGGATATACGAGAGGAAACATATGTGTATACATACATATACAGATACATATACATATACAGATACAGATACATATACAGATACAGATACATATACATATATATATATTAGGAAAACGTATTGGCACGATGAGCAACACACTACTTATACATCCGCAAATGTACATGTCGATGGAGAGAATAAAACAAAATAACAAAAATATACAAAAGGAGTTACTTAATTGTCAACATCGGCGCATTCATACATACGTATAAGCGTACATACATACGTATAAGCGTACATACATACGTATAAGCGTACATACGTAAAAAAAAACAAAATGTAGAATGCGCGCTTTTTCCTTTTTTTTTTTTTTTAATATATAATACGCATTCCATTTTGAAGGTATATACATTTTCTTTTTTTTTTTTCTATCTGCTTTTTTTTCCTTTTAGTGAACTTACCGTAAAACATCATGTAGTTTTCTTCTTTTTTTTTTTTTTTTCTCCTTTTGAGAATATCAGATGCAACTTCAAAAAAGGGATTATTACCAAAGTAGGTTAAAAGCGTTTTTCAAAATAAAAGTTTTAGTTTTATTCTTTGCAAATGTAAAATTGTTTTCTTTTTTTTTTTTTTACTTTTTTTTAATTTTTTTTATTTTTTTTTTATTTTTTTGAATAGAGAATAAATTGGTATGAGAGTTGAGATACAATAACAAACTTTTTAGAAGGAAATAATTTTTTTTGCGTGAGAAAAAAAAAAAAAAAACAAACATGCAAAAATAAAATGCGCACGTACGTAAAAATGCATACATGAAAAAGCGTTTACAAATGGGACCATAAATGCGCACGTAAATGTGCTATCAAATGCGCTATCAAATGCGCGTATGTAAATGTGCCCCACAAATGCGTACGTAAATGTGCCAACAAATGGGGCCATAAATAAGCCCACTAATGACTAATGAGCATTGTAATAATAATGGGTAAATAAATTTATATGGATGTGAATATACGACGCTACGTGTACCCATGCGCATATGCATTACATGTGAAAGTATGCAAAGAGCCAAATGCAGTGATCAAATTTTTAATTAATCCCATCGCCATGTATGCATGTAACTAAAAATAAATATCAGTTGTAAGTGCGCTGTGATATGTCGCTCCGCAGTGATGAAGGTAAATATTTTCTTTTATTGTAGGAAATAAAAAAATAAATTGCATGCAAAAGTTATAAAATGAGGTTTATTTTAAATCTCTTTCGCACTTTTTTTTTTTTTTTTTTTTTTTTTTTTTATTAAACCCCGTTCACTTTTTTTCTGGGCTTCTTTTCATGCTTTTTCTATGTATCTTTCATGTTTTTTCTTAAATTCGTGTACCTTTTTTTTTTTTTTTTTTTCCAGCTATTTTGTAATTTTCTCTTATGAATAATATAGAATATGAGAAAAAAAATAAAAATAAAATCCTGAGGGGTTTTATTCTACGAATTGTATTTTTTGTATATTACCCATATGTATAAAAGCATTTTTTTTTTTTTTTTTTTAATTAAACTCACAAAAATGAAAGTGCCTACATCGCAGGAAAGTGTTAAGATAAAAAAAAAAAAAAATTTCCCTTTGCCAAAATGTATATAGTGCATAGGCATGGATGTAATGGTACAGTGCGACACTTTTCCTTGTACATGCACTCTGGCTGGCCACTCGTCACCTTAGTATAGTGCATAATGTAAGAGGCACATTTATACAATCGTGCGCGTATATGTGCATTTCAGATCGAGTAACATCGACCGCTATATGCAAGGCACTATGCGTGTAAATACCCCGTTGCTTGCGTGCACATGTGCGTATGTGTTTATGTGCATGTGGATATGTGTATATGTTGATATTTGCATGTGGGTATGTGCATATGCTGATATTTGCATGTGGGTATGTTCATGTTGATTTGTGCTTAGGTGCATATGCATATGTGCATGTGGGTATGTGCATATGCTGATATTTGCATGTTGATTTGTGCTTAGGTGCATATGCATATGTGCATGTTGATTTGTGCTTAAGTGCATATGCATATGTGCATGTTGATTTGTGCTTAAGTGCATATGTGCATGTGTGATCTAGAAGGACGACAAACCTGAGTGAAAAGTATGGGCCTTTTTTTTTTTTTTTTTTTTTTTTGCGCAAGGGAAACACGAGTAGCTAATAGAGCTTGTAAAGGCGAAGAGTGGCAAATATCTGCTAATATATTTATTAAAAAAAAAAAAAAAAAAAGAGAGTGCTACCTTTCCCGTGTTTACCTCTTAGCTCTGGCATATCGCAAGTTGAAATGTGCCACCGCTATGTTTGAGCGCCTCTGTGAGAGGCCGCGATATCGAGGGAAATTTAAATGCAGAAAATTTTAAAAAACTTACATCCGAGCACATATGCACAGGAGTGCAGAAGCACATCCGTATATCAGTGCTTTTGTGTACATCTATATACATGCGCTCGAGGAAGCTATACGTTTCTTTGCAAAGCCCAAAAGATTGCCCTTGAGCCAGCCCACAATTATGCAACGGCTTTTACCACCTTGTTTTTACAAAACTAAAATTAAAATTTCAGTTGACAAAGTTTTAACTAAAGGTTGTTCTTTTTAAAAGCTATTGTTGCGATGTTTTTTTTTTTTTTTTTTTTTCCTTACATTCGAACGGTTAGTATATATATAGGTTCCTTGTTTATTCATACGAAGGAAAATAAGCAAACGTGATGCTTTCCCCCTTGCTCATTCGTTATATCTAACATATACACATTGTACCCTCTAATGTACAGCCATTTTAACAAGTTCATATTGCATAGTTGTCGTGAAATAAAATATATAAAGACAAAGATGTACGGGTTTGCTGTGGTTGTCTGTTCTCTTCTTTTCTCATCCATTTCTTTCTTTTTTTTTTTTTTTTAAATGCATAATTCGCATGTTCCGAAAAAAATTAAATATTTTGAAATGTTTTCATATAGTAAACTTAAAAAGGCATCTTTTCCATGTGTGCTCATATTTTTTCTTTTCCATTTTAAGGACGCTACATGAAGCTCTCCCACTATCCTATACACTTGTGCAAATGAAAAAACGGTAACATGGTATGGACGCGTCGACAAAGGGGAAGAGAAGAGCAATTGGTTTAACGTCTAAGCAGCATAACTGTAAGCGTAGCTTCCCTGTGCGAAGCAACCTCTCCGCAACGCGTAGTAGTTCTCAATGTGCGTAAAAAGCATAGCGGATCACTTCTGAATATGCAGTGCTAAACATTTTCCTTTCGATTGAACAAGAGAAAAAAATAATTTTTATATGTAAAAATGTTCCCCATTTTTACCTTTAAATTCGTGAAAAGACCTCAAAATGGGGGGGAAAAAAAAAAAAAAAAAGTGGAAATAAACACGTGTTTTTGAAAAAATGTTGACTGAAAAAGGCTCTTCGTTGAGCTTCTCAAATTTTTCCATAGTTGCGTAGGGACGTACCCTGTGTACGCACATGCCTAAGTATGAACATATGTATACATTGTTTACTTGTGCATATTGCACAAAGGCTTTGCACCGATTTTGCAATATGGACAAATTCCCCCCTTTGAAACATTATTACCTTTGCATGCTTGATGAATTTATCCGAATTGCAATTAATGTGTACTCTTACCTATCTTCTGTCATAGAATTTGGTACATTTCCCCTGCATGCGTTCGTCCTCAAAAGTTTTGTACGTTCACCTGGTGCATTTTGTGCAAAAAAAGGGCATGGGAAGAAACGTTTTCAAATGCAAAACATACATGTATACGCACATTGGGTGCTTGCAAAAGGGAGAAAAATAAACTACAAACTGTATGTTAAAATTTGTAAATTAAAGTGCACATGGGAAGTTGCTGCAATAGGAAAAGAATTTTTTTTTTTTTATTTTCATTTTCTTCCTCTCCCCAATTAGTGCATGTGCATTTCTCTTTTCAAATTAGTGTTAAAACTGCGTAGAACTTTGCCACGCTTGCCCACGCTCAGGCAAACATCCATCTCCTAAATTCCAACTCTCTTCTTTGCCAAACGTTACATGGTTAACGTGCAAAGGGGGAAGTTTTAACGAAAATGCGTATATCACAAGTTGCTTCTCTTCAACCGTAAACGCCGTTTTACTGTAACGCATACCATCTTTACAAACGAGTCCTGCTGATTAATTCTGTTTACTCCTTTTCCTGCTTGACCCCCTGATAATGCGAACGCGTGCATTACTTCTCCCCACACATTACGAGCAAGTACGCGCAGCACAAGTAAGGCAAGCAGTTTACTTAGCACACGCAGCACAGAAGCTATTTTGAACATACGAAATTGCGAAAGATATTTAGAAAGAAAAGTATGGATAACGAAAAGCACGAAAGCATGCTGATGGCTATTGCTCGCGATTTTAAATGCGTAGATGATTTGATGGAAACATTCTTATCTTTTCTGGAAAATAAAACAGATTACTTTCATTTAATGATTAGTGATGATGATGTAGAATTCTTATCGAAAAAGTATGATGGTGTTATAGCCAAAAATATTTTAAATAATAATGCATGTGGATTTAAAGCCAATACCAGGGAACATAAACTAATGAAACTGTTCAGAAAACATCAACTAAGTTACATAATTAAAAAGCAACCGTATATCATAGAAAATGAAGAAATGAAAAATAAATACCTAACCCCATGCGAGGAATTAAAAAAATTAAATAATATCAAAATTTGTGAAGTCAAGAACATTACCAGTGAGACTCAAAAAAAAACAGAGATTGACACCTCTCCTGTGACTATTTCCAGTAAGGAAGAGGAGAGAACTAATTTGGAGATGTAACGAAACAGCGACCCGTTTGAGGCTAAAAAAGCGGATCAGACAGACCTATAATGGCGTTTCGTTACTTACCTTTACGAAGTCTCAACTACCGATATATCACTCCATACACAGCAGTGCAGATATTTATATGTATACATGCGTACATGTCCTTCTTTATGTGTTTGCATTTATCTACCCCCTTTTCTCCCTGTCCAAATAGGCGAAAGACATATATCCACCTGGAATGGAGGGAAAACCGAAAAATATTTCTGGAACCAGGCATTGAACGAGATAAATATAGAAATACCTTTACACACAGAAATTAAAACAAGCGAAATAAAAGTCGACATCTCAAACAAAAACATAAAGGTTTTTCACCTGAGTAGGGAGCAAAAATGAGAAAAAGAGGAATCCACATCTTCTGAGGATCCATGATGGAAGCACTGTGCAGGCAGAATGACGCTGCAATGAAAATTGCCAAATTGCGCCATTTGTGCAAAACAATTTAATTTACATGTTACCACTCCTTTGTAGGCGAAGTGAAACTGGAAGGCACATTTTATGAAGAAGTGAACAAGCAGGAATGTATGTGGAGTATTGAGGACAAAAAAAAAATAATAATTTCTTTAGAAAAAAAAAGGGAAAATTGGTGGCCATGTGTTTTAAAGGGTGATCCAGAAATAGACACTTCAAAAATCGAGTCAAAAAAGAACCTAATAGATTTTGACGAGAAAACGCAAGGAGAAATAAGGAAATTCCTGCATAAGCAGAAATTGTAATTCCTTTACTGAAACGTTGTATTAGTATTTATATGCATACACTTCGATTTGGTGAAAAATGCAATGGTGATAACATATTCTGTCTCTACATTTACCGTTACGCATGCAGCTGTGTGCGAGTGCACTTATGTATGCATTCCCTAATTATGTTTATATCTTAATAAGAATCTCCATATGCTCGAAAAATTCCGAATTTTTAAGCAAAGGGGATAATCGCAGCAGTCGCGTTAAATCTGCACGCCCCGTGAAAGTTAACATATATTCATGTACGATTGATTGCATTTATATATTTATGTGCGTGTGACCGCTCTTTTTCGCCTCAGAAAAAGTGAAGGCATCAAGTCGCCCGAAGAGATAAGAGAACAGGCCTTGTTAAAAAACGTCCTGAACAGAAAAGGATACCCATTTGCAAAATAATATTCCATTAAATGGAGAAGATGAAAGGTGTGAAATGTTATAATAAGCGTCTCGATTCGAATGCGGAAAGGCACTCGAGCATTGGGTTTCATACGCACGCAGACGCTGTGCAGATATGCGCAGGTTTAAATGGATATACGTGCATTTACCCATGTATGCACATGACACACTTAATCCACCCATTGCATCATTTTTTGTATGATATATTTCCGCCTTAAAGAAATAATATCACCTGGGAAAATATTATACATGGTCATTTGTTTAAGAATTATGTCACTGAATTCGATAAAGAAGGGAAAAAAAAAAAAAAAAAAAAAAAAAGACATATAGCATAACTTGTTAATATTATGATCCATTTTTTATTTTTTCTGTATATTTTTTTAACATTTTTATGTAAATACACATTTTGCGAGCAGCAAGCTATATTTATGTAATTCCCGCTTTACATTATATTTAAAGTATATAAAATTTTATTGAATCGGAGATGTAGAATGGAATGTTATTATACACATCTTGCAAAATGTTGGTATGGTATGCTTTTCATACGTTAATTTTGTAATGCATTCATTTTTCAGTTTTTAAAAACGATGTTAAAATATATACATACATATATATATATATATATATATATACATATGTCTAACGAATACTGTTAATTGGGTACTATTACAACCCTGTGCTGGGTAACTTGGAAAGCACAGGGGAAAATCTCCTTTGCCATTTTTCGTAAGCGCATACATGTTATAAAAAAGAAATACGCAGTTGTCAAAAGAAAAGGAAAAAATAAGGCTGCATGTGCCAATTTGGAGAATTCGTTTCGCTTTTTTTCTTTTTTTTTTGCAGTACACATCTCTGTCATTTGTTTCTTATTTTATTTTACTTTTTTTGCGTAATGTTATTTTCCCCTTTTACACATGTAACTTTATTTTATCCATTTTTCCCTTTTTTTTTTTTTTTTTTTTTGTATGAACGGTTCATGCTAATATGAAAAAGAGCTAGCTATAATTTTTTAATTTTTATGCACAATTCATGCAGAATAAGCACAGAATTTACGTTAACACATTTTTTAGATTTTTTCATATCCAATTCGAAAGGGCATATGTTTCAAAAATTGTTATCTTATCAATTGATTGCCCTCGACAATGTAATACAGAACCGAAGGGAATAGAAGAATACTATAAAAAATGAAAAGCATACATTTTTAATATAGTAAAGTTCGAATTCAAATGGTACTAAATCGTATTACCACTTTTGGGTAATACCACTTTTGGGTATTACCACTTTTGGGTATTACCACATTTTCTTTTATTTAATTTAAATGTTCTGCCGTTTAAAGGGGGGGGAAGCAAAATGAGGAATAACCTTCGCCCCAGCCTACTGAAAAGCTTACATATACGCACGACCTCATCAACATGTGCGTACATATGTTCTTATGTACACACCTAACTGTACAAAGGAGAAAATCTTTTTAGCCACTTTTCTGTAGATGATATTTCAATTTTTTGTAGTGCTTATGTTGGGGCACTATTTGAAGTTTTAAAAAAAAAAAAAAAAAAAATACCCTATACGTTTTAAACCGTTTTTTGCTACAACAAAATCGTAACAACGGAAACGACAAATAAAATGCGTAAAATGTTTACGTAGATTATTTTTCCTTCTGAGGGCGCGGGGAAAAGAGGTTGCCTTTTGCTTGTTATGTCAATTATTTTTTACCATCTCTTACAAATTTAAATGCTGTGTAAATACAAGCGAGCCTTTTTAAACTTCCCTCGAAGGTTTTGTTTTTTCCTCCAAATGTGCTTCACAATAAGGCGAAAAAGTGAAAAAAAAAAATTAAATACAAAGCAAAACGGCAGAACAGTAAAATATCAAAAGGACAAAACAGTAAAACAGCAGAACAGAAAAACAGAGCAAAATTGTGTGCGACAATTAGCAAATTACATGCGACATATAGAATCTTCCATGACAGAAAAAAAAAAAAAAAAAAAACTGTTTATTTCTTCCCTTAAGGAATATTTTATACTGATAGTTACTCAAAAGAGGAATTTTTGTATACGCATATGCATGCAAAGGTACACGCACATGCGTGCGGAAGTATACGCACATGCACGCGGAAGTATACGCACATGCACGCGGAAGTATACGTACATGCGCGGGGTAGTTTACGTACATGCATGTATACATTACATGCAACTTAAAAAAAAGGGGGAAGAATATATATTTTTAATAGAATTTTTTTTTTTTTTTTTTTTTTTTTTTTTTTTTTTCTTTTTATGTGGTTCAAAATATAAATATGCAGGAATTAAAATAAATTGAAAATAATATAACCATATCTTTTTATAATTTTCTTAAACAATATCTATAACGCTTTTGTATTCATTTTTTTTTTTTTCTTTTTCTTTTTCTTTCTTTCTTTTCTTTTTTTTCTTTTTGCTCTTTTTGCTCTTTTTTCTCTTTTTGCTTGTTTTGCTCTTTTTGTTCTTTTTGTTCTTTTTGTTCTTTTTGTTCTTTATTTTTTTATTCATGCATTTTGTTAAATTTAATAACACGTATTTGTATGTTGCGTAAATAAGGCCACTATATTTTTATTCATTTCGTTATGTTTTCCTTTTTTTTAATCCATTTTTTTTGCATTTTCTTTTTTCTTTTTTTTCCTATTTCGCGGAAGTATTTTATTTTAAAGTGATTTTTACTAGCAATATGCATGCACAGGTGGTATATTTTCACATTTGCACATCACGCATATAAATTTACAGCTTTAAGTACAATTACGCCATCTTTTTTATTTTGGTATATCTACAGCTTTTAAATTTAATTCCATTACGACATTTCGATAAAAAGGTGAAATACGCGCAGCTACATGGGGAATTAAATTACACTGTTCAGCCGACGAACACAGGTTACTCCGCATACAGCGTAGTACCATAGCAGCGAAGCGGCGAAGCACTACAGCAGCTCTGCATTGTACTGCCTCACTGCCGCTATAGCACCTTCGAATCACAAATAACTTATCGAAACTTCTTTTCTGACATGGAGAAAAATCACCCAGAAGGCGCAGCAACAGCAGCAGCAACAGCAGCAGCAGTAGCAAAAAAAGAAAAAAATATATTTTTATTCACACCAACGCGCACGCATCCAAATGTATGCGCATACACACGCACAGGTATATGTACATATATACGCGCAAATGTATAGGCAAAAATGTCAAACGATATAAAGTACTATTACGATGTGATAAATACCAAATGGTGGTATTACGACGTTTTATCGGGAGAGTGGAAAGAATGTGAAGAGGAAGAAAAAGAGGAAGGTGGAGCTAGAGAGGTTGCAGATGGAGAAGGAGCAGGTGGAGATAGCGGTGAGCAGAATTACGAAACGAATGACACTCATAATGAAGGAAAGGAATCAGTGGAATGGGGAGGTGCATCGTATGTAGACTACGAAAAAGAATATGATAATGGATATGTAGGTGAGGTGTGCAGAAAAAACGAAGAAACAAAACACCCTTGCAAAAATAAGGACGAATGGGCTAAAGCAGAAAATACTGACAATGTCTTTACAAACATACTGAACAGTAGCAATCGAGAAATAAAGGGAAAAGAATCTACAAGCAATTCGAGTTTTTTTCCAAATTCATCGAAGAATGACGGTGCAGAAAACTTTGGAAACATCCTTACGAAGAAAGAAAACAACAATTTGTATACTTTTAAAAATAATATGACGAATTATAAACATGAAGATGACACTGAGTATAGTGAAGCTCGAAGGAATCCTTATGAACAGAGAGGAATAGCGTATGACGTGGAAAAGGGTGAGGGTGCATTGTATCGCAACGAAAACGAGGGAGTTTATGACGAAAACGGCATCTATTACTACAATGGGGGGAGGTATAACGATGATAACGGCATATATTATGATGAAAATGGGGTATGTTACGATAACAGTGGTGTCTATTACGATTATTGCGGTACCTATTGTGACAAAAATGGTACATATGAAGACAATGATAAGCACTATTACGAGCATGATGACGAACACAACAACGGTGAAACTAACCTCGTGGATAACTCACAACAGAGAACAGGGACAGATGCATATGAAAACCTTGCACGCAATTATTACTATTGCTATGGAGAAGACGAGCATGAGCAAAAGGCCTTCATAGAACCTAGCAAGGAAAAAAAAACTGCAATTAGTAGCATTGCATGCGTAGGATGGGACAAACACGCTGCGAGCAATACCCCAGAAGAAATCAAGGAACATGTAGACCAAAAAAACAATAATTCGCACAAGGCCGAACATCGAGATGGAGGTCATTGTGGTGATCAGGAAAACCGTGATGGATGTGTTGGTTATGAGGACTGCGACGGTTGCTGCGGTTACAACGGTTGTGATGGTTGTTGTGGTTACGACGATTGCGATGGTTGTTGTGATTATGAGAACTGCGATGCTTGCGATGGCTACGAGAACTGCGATGCTTGCGATGGCTACGAGAACTGCGATGCTTGCGATGCCTGTGATGGTTATCTCGACTGCTGCGCTGGTAACGCTGCTGGTGTTGAGGACTTTCCCCCTGGTAGGGAGAATTCACATGGCGAAGAAGCCCCCACAAATGGAGACAAAATAAAAAGGAAAGATTCCATTGATTCCTGCTCAATAAGTTCAGGTGAATCAAATCAGTTAAGTGAAAGAATTAACAGTCTCCTTAACCACTCTAGTAGCAATCTCTCTCTTAGCAAAAAGGATAGTTCTACCATATTGGAGAATTTACTGAGTAGAAGTTTTACCAAGTCGGATCATCTGAACTCTATCAATACTATGGAGAGAGAGAGTGACGACGGGCGGGAGACAAAAGCTGGCATAGGAGGGAAAGGCAACAAGGTGAATTTTCAGGAAAGTGGCGAAATAGAGTGTAATAGAAACAACGTCAGAGACAAGGAAGGAAAAGGGAAAAGTAGTGAAGAGAACAGCGAATCGATAGATAATGATAACGAAACCACTTATGTGCCTTTTGTTAGAAGAGCAACAAGGACGCTTACCTTTAAGGGACAAGGTGGATTAGCTGGATGCTTAAAAGTTTTTCAAGAAAAAAAAAAAGAGCTAATGTCGTCATCATCTAATGAAGTAAATGATATGGAAATTAAAATTGCAAATCTTAAGAGAAGGGCAAGAGAATTAGCCAAAAGATATAAAACGAAAAATCAGTCTACAGCAGTTCAAGAGAAAGAAGGACAGGAGAAAATAAAATTTGAAGACATCGTTTTTCAAGTGCAGAAGCAGAAGAAGCAACTCCAGGAAAAGGAAAATGGCGAAAACAGGAAATCACCAAGTTAGAACATATTGTAAGGGGGGAGCGGTTTATTATTATTACCTTACCAAAAAAAAGTTTTCTTCCTTTTGAAAATTATCCAAAACGAAAAAAAGGCTCTTCCTTTTATTTCTATCATATGCATGCAAAGAAGGACAGGTAACAAAAGGCAAAAAGTGTTACACTGTCTCCTCAAAAATGAACAACCGCTACTAATTACCCATAAGCTATTTGCCAACACGGTGCCTAGGAGACGCGCGCGAGGATCCTCCATCGTGGAAGTAAACATATATTTAAAAGGTAAGGGGGCATTTCTGTGCTAATCCTTTGCATTAATAAATGAGAGGACTCATTAACGACACAGGCGGAACAAACACTTTTGTGTGTATATGCACGCATATGGATTTACGAGAAAGATCAACCCTTTACTAGTAGTACACAGATGTAATTCAAGCCCAGCTGTGCCGTTGCGGCACAAGCGTGGTCTCAGAGATGCATTAGCTCTTGTCTGATCGTAAAGAGAAAAAAAAAAAATGTTCATTTTTGCACGTTTATGTTCATAAAAGCTATTTTTTTTTTTTTTTGCCTTATAATTTCATATATTTTTTATTCCCCTTTGCCGATACGCTCACGTTTCTCCTGTAGAGACGCATTGCATCCTGTTACATTTCCCATCTGTTATTTTTGGTAAACTTTTTTAATTTCCACGTACATGTTAGAAATTTATTTTTAATTTTATGGAAGAATAGTTACATAAATGCGGCATCGCTAAAGACTTATCAAGGGTGCTAAATTTCGTTATGCGAGAAAACTCGGGTGAGGTTCCGTTTGCAGTTAGAGAAAAGGGGCCACGTGTTTGTTCAAAAAATTAACGCGTCGCATTCCGGGTTCCCTATTTTTGAACATTGTATTTTAAATAATAAAATCGGGAGCTGCGTCAAATATATGCATGGCTGTATCTGACTATATGCCTATTTGCCCATCTTCCTATATGCCCTTTATAGGTATAGTTCACGCTTTTTGTACAATTTGCCAAAAATTTTTATAGTGCTTCTCAACTTTTAAGTAAATGTGTAAAACTCTCAGTGCTAATTCAACCATTTTGGTGTACTAAAAAAAATTACACGATCGTGTTTGCACGGTACATCGAAGGAGGTCTTTTATGTATCACCTACGTGGCACCTTCGTAGCACCTTCGTAGCACGTTTTCATGAATATGTCCATTTGCGCTCATGAACTTCGTACACTTTTATAATCAAAAACAAAAGGGGAGCGAAAGACGAGCTAATAAAATAATTTTCAGACATGTGCAGTGTTACGTGTATATGTATGTGCAGATGAATATGCAGGAATACCTGTATGCGCACATGAGAGTAATGTTATACATATATATGCAAATCACATATGTTGCGGCCTCCCCTAAGGAGTACCTCGGAATTTGCATCCCATTACATGTCAACAGGTTTATATGAGGTTTGTGGAAAAAATAAAAAAAAAAATAAAAATATAGAAATAAGTAATGGGAGGACCTTACATTTTTTTTTTTTTTTCTTTTTAAATAATGGTTCTATACATGTGAATGTAAGTCCATGCATGTATTTTACATGGATTTATGTTACTTTTTATTTATGTTATCTGAGCAATACAAAAGTGGTTTTCATATGAAAGAAGAAGAAACATATTTTTTTTTCAAGGTACTTATTCCTTACTTTTTAAAAGAGAACATTTTCAAATTTGGCTAAAGGGTGGTATATTTTGCTTATAACATTTTCAAACCATTAAATGTACCCAAACGTGTTTTTTTCAAAAATCTTTTTTTTGTCACATAGAGAATTCTATATATCATTGTATACTGCTTTCCGAAGAATATATCTATGGTTTATTTTTTTTTTTCAAAATAACATCATTTCGGGTTACATATCGAGTATGATAAAACAATGAAAAAAAAAAAAAAAAAAAAAAGCCCCTCAAAAGATGTAAAAGAAAATGAAAAGGAATAAAGACTAACCATAAACTTTTATATGTTATATAAACAAAAATAAGAACAGAAAGAAATAAAGTGCAATAAGTACAAAAAATATATGCAAATGAAAAAATATTTCTACTAACTTATATGTATATACATATATATATGTTATGCTTTTTTTTTTTTTTTTTTTTGTATATTTTTAGATAGTAATATTGTATTATTACATTTTTCGTACAAAAAAAAAAAAGTAACTTTTTTTGTTTTTTTTTTTAATAGCAACCTTTTAAATAATTTTATTCCCATTTTATTTATTCATAATTATAGAAAACTATTTTTATGAACTGTTCATATATTTAGCATATGTACATATTTTTTTATAGCGTATTAAATATTTTTTTATAGCGTATTAAATATTTTTTTATAGCATATTAAATATTTTTTTATAGCATATGTACATATTTTTTTATAGCATATGTACATATTTTTTTTACATATTAAATATTATTTTATAGCATATTAAATATTTTTTTTTTTTTTTTTTACATAAAAAAAAAACTGCCTGTAATGCGTTCTTACAACACGAATAAGTGTTAACCGTACATTAACTTACGTACGTAAATATGTAGTATATATATGTATGTAGTATATGTACAGAGTGATATATGAATGTATTGCTACATAAAACCGCATTAACTGCACAAGTTGTGGTGGTATACATTCGTATAAACAGCTGAATGAATTGTAGAAATTTTTTTTTATAAAAAACTAGATATACATATATGAATATGCGCATATTTGTAACTATAAATAATACGACGCGTACAAAAATAAGGACACATTGCATACGTACATATATGTATACATTACAAACATTTTCATACAAAAGAAAGCCGACCTTTTTTTTAAAGTACTATGCCTGCGTGCTGTATTCTGGTGCCACGTTATATTATTAATCGCAGTTTTACGCATTTCTATGCTATATGCAGGAATACATATGCATAACTCATCTATGTACGCACGCGAGCAAATTGAATGTGTGCGCAAGTTTACATACGTGTATCTGTATCTGTATATGTATCTGCATACGTGTTCATCCCCCCATATATTTTTCAACTTTTTCATTTTCTTTTTTTTTAATTTTATGAATATATTTTTTATTTTGTTTATATTGTTTAAAAAATCTTGTGTATTTTCCCCAGCTGTTCAGTATAAAAATTGTTTTTTTTTTTTTTTTTTTTTTTTTTTTTTATTCAACACAAATCCTACACTTACGAAAAAGCGATTCTTTCCAGAAAATTAGAAAAAAGGAAAATAAAACTGGGACATTTATTTTTTTTACCAGTTTTTTGAAAATCTCTTTGGTTATGATTTAATCATATGGATATGTATACCTACGTATACTAGCATCGTGCTTACGTTTTATTTCGTTTATTTTCTGGATTTTGTTCATTTTGTACGCTTTGTACGCTTTGTACGTTTTGTACATTTTGTGTGTTTTGTACGATTTGTACATTTTGAACATTTTTTCCATTTTGTTTATTTTTCCAACTTTGTTTATTTTTCCCATTTTGTTTATTTTTCCTATTTTGTATATTTTTCCCACTTTGTTTATTCTTCCCATTTTTTCGTTTTTTTTCACCATTTAGTTTTATCTAATTTACCATTTTTTTCACTTCACCTATTTTACCCTCTTTTAACCATTTTGGTGAAAAAGAATTATAGCTTTAAAAAAAAAAAAAAAATTCGTACAGAGTTTTTTTTTTTCTTCAGAGTATTACAAACACCTACGTAAATACTAACAAATATATACACGCGCGAATAATATACATGTGCAAACATACTTTTATACTTGCGTACATGTATACATACGTAAACATACATATATTACCAGCGCGTATACGCATATGTACACATGTACATAAGTACATGTATACATGTAGGCATAAAAATAAAAGAGCTATATTAATTACACACATAAAATAATTTTTTTTTTTTAATTCTTTTTATGAACATGCAAGAATTTCATGCTGCATTTTTATCATAACGAAAAAAAAAAAAAATTACTGCAAACGAATTTTATGATTATTATTATAAAACAGTAAATAATTAACATACTTTGCATATACAATTATGCGTAAAACGCTAAATGCATGTGCGTAGTGTGACACATACATGCGTATATATATGTACATATATATGCATATATATATGTATACGTTTGTGCGCATGTGTACTCTTATGCAGTATATACACATTTATTAACACGTCAGGCATAAGTACGCCGAATTCATAGCACAAATTGCAGTTCTCCTTTTAGCTCCTTTTAAGCTTCAAACGTGTTAGAAAAAAAAAAAAAAGAAGGAAAAAAGAAGGAAAAAAGAAGGAAAAAAGAAGGAAAAAAGAAGGGAAAAAGAAGGGAAAAAGAAGGAAAAAAGAAGGGAAAAAAAAGTAAAAGGAAAAAGAGGAAAGAATAGAAAAAAAAGGGATTTATTTATTTTATTTTATTTTTTTTTTTTTTTTTGCCGTTTTAATTGAGTTTAATTTAATTCACATTTAAAACGAAAATTTAAATAACAAAACAGAGTTTTTTTGTTTCTCCTTAGTTTCTTTTTCTTCGCGTTCTTTCCCCCATTTTTCCCCTTTTTTTCCGTTTTTCCTTTTTGCCGTTCCTTTCGAATTATGTTGATTTTACGAAACATTTACACCATTTAACACACCACTTTTACGTTCCTACCTAAAAAAATGTCATCGGCAACGCAGTTAGGAATTTCAGAAAGAGAATACGAGGAAGCCTTAGCTGTGGAAAAGTTATTTTTCTTATCGTCGAGGGAAAGATGTAATTATTGCAGTATTGGTAAATCAACCTTTGTTGATACATACAATTATGAGTTTTTATGTGATAAATGTTCCTACAAAAGTAAACATAAGAAAAAAATAGGGGAGGATTCCATAAGTTATTACGATGTTCAGAAATTAGAAAAAAAATTTGGAGTAGCTTCTTCAAGTCATAGTAATAATAACAAATATCATCGCAAATCGAATTACAATAATAGTCATCATCATCATCACCATGAGAAAAAATCGAAATCGAAAAGTAGGCATTCGTCAAATAAAAAACATTCGGAACATGCATCAGAGGATACCAGCTCTTCCTATGATTTTGAGGAAAAAATAAGAAAGGAAAAAAAAAAAAAAAAAGAAAGGGAAAGAGAAAGAGAAAAAGAAAGAGAAAGGGAAAGAGAAAGGGAAAGAGAAAGAGAGAGAGAAAAGGAAAAAGAAAAGGATCGAAGGAAAGATAAACATAAGGATAAATATAAGAAAAAAAAAAAGTATGACGAAACAGATGACGATTTTGACGATGATTTTTGTTTAAATGATTATGATCATACCACCCCAGGTATGATAGGAATTATGAATTCAAATAATATGAGCAGTTCAGATTATAAAAATAATAATTTGGATAATAATTTCCAAGATTTTGACGGTAGTAGTATAAATTATAACCTTATGAATGAAAAATGTTTCAGCGATTTTAATCCAGGCAGTAGTATAAGTCAAAACAACATCCCGTTTGATCATCATCAATATCCCCATTTTACCAAAGACAATTTTAACCCCAAATATATGAATACTCCATACAATAATGAATTAGCAAATGCTATGAATAATAATCATTTATGCCTAGATGATTTTAACCCACCCCACTTTAACAATAAAATGAATTTCCCCAATTTCAACATAAAATTAAATGAAGAAATAAACGAAACGAACAAAATGAAATATAGCAACAGTAATAATAATTCGCGTGGTAACAATAATTCTTGTGGAAGTGGTGGTGGTTCAGCATCAGCACATAACAAAGTTAACATGCAATCATTCGATCCTTTCGATAACATCCTTAGTAGTAATAATGACAAGAGTAGATACATCAGTGCGATGGATAATATAAACTATTTTGGTAATTCTAGTTTTGGAGGTAACCAGCAGAATAGTATACACAACAAATTGTTTTCATTAAACAAGAGACATTCATTCAATCACAATTTTACACAGAACAATAATTCGAATACTCTATATAATAATCCCTATGCAGTAGGAGCAAATCCATATGCATTAAATAACCAAAATCCGAGTCAGAACATGTTAGCTGCAAAAATGCTCTTTGATGCAAATATGAACAACAGTAATAATGGTAAAAATTTCCCAAGTGTAAAAATTTCCCCCTTTGTACAAAATAGTAATGAAAATAACAAACCTAACAGTAACAGTGGAAATATGAATAATTCATTGTGTTATTCAAATAGGCAGAATAATATGAACGAATTTAAAAAATGGCATGAAAACAATCTTTACAATTCTGATTTTTCTCCTGTTATTGTTTCGGATAAAAATCCCTTCTCCCTACAAAATATTATTTCTAATTCGAAAAATAAAAGATCTCCAAATTATTTAAACGCTCTCACGGATGACATGAACAAGAATGTATACAAGCAGTGAATATTCTCCAGCCCCGAAATGTTAGGAGAGATAAGAGAAAGTATATTTTCCCATCTATCCCAATATATAGGGGAGGAGAGAAAAGAGGGCTTCCTCTTTTTCCTCCATTTTTTAGAAAAAATTTCCATGCGTTCCATACATGTGTATATACATATATGTATATATGCATACCGTGTGCCCAGGATCTATGAATTTACCCACTTTTGCGTCCATTCACCAGTTATACTTCCCGGTATTTTTTTTTTTTTTTTGTATACTATGTGTTTTTCCACTCTCCGTGCGCATATTTTTAAACGAAGTGGTTGACCTTATATATATAATACATATATATAATACATATATATATATATATATATATATATATATATATATATATATACGCAAATGTACATATACGTATCTACGCGTTCATGTGTTTGTGTATATCGTCGCGTGGACATGTTTATGCACACCTATACGTGTTTTACGTTTGGCCTTTTTAATTTTGTTTTATAGTTGTTTTTAAAATTTTTATTAGTGTAATTTTTTTTTTTCTTTTTTTTTTTCTTTATCTAAATATCACTACACAATCTTTAAAAAATAACATGTAGTAAAACTTTTGAATGGTATTTATATATGTACATATATGTGTATATATGGATGCATATTCACTTATTAGTATTCATACGTATACGAGCACATGCTATGCGTATTTGCCCAATCTGCATTTGCATGAGCCCCTATGTGTGTATATAAATTTTTCCTGAATTATCAGAATTGAATTAAACTCTCGTCTAATTTTAGAATTTGTATATTTTTCCTGTTCCTTTCGATTATGTACTTTGGCATTTTTGTATGATCATATAACTCTGCAGAATAATTTGACCAGCACAGTAAAGCCAAACATGTGTGGTTTAGGAAATCTAAATATACATTCTTGTAAATGGCTAGATGAATTTTTTTCTTTTTTTTATTTACACAGTAACGAAAGGTAAAGGGAACTATATTACGAATGACGTCTGCAGGGTTATATATATATAGGCACATTACATTCAAGGAAAAAAAAAAAAAAAAAAAAAAAAAAAAAAAAAACTGCAATTTGTTCATGTCTTCCTAATGTGGACAACTTTAAAATGTTGTGGAGAAAAAATGCCATATATATATGTACCTTTCTTTGCGCAAAAAATGAAATCCATACATGTGCATATATACACGAGATATAAACGATAAAAAGAAATTTTCCCAAATGTGGAACTTATAAGCAGCCTAACCCTCGTCCTCGCCTTTTGAAAAGGTAGTTTTAAGAAAGTGCCATATAACATGTATGTACATACACACGAGGGGGGGGGGGAGCACGCGTATATGGGTGGAACGGAATGGATAATCCCGCTTCAAACTCTTTTTAATCCGTCGAAATAAAAATAAAAATAAAAGGGGATGAACTAACTTCTGAGTCATGTAAACTATTTTAGTGCCTTAAAAATTGTTTCTCCACGCTGTGCGTAACAAAAGGAAAGTCGGAAAAATTAGACTTTTTCTGGTAACTCCTCTAAACATTTCTCCTTCACGCAAACACTCACATCTGCGCATACCAAATGCGTCCGTGCCTGAACGTATGAGTCTGTATGAAAATATGCAATTCACGGTTAGCTACTAACGCATGCGCGTTGGGGAAAACAACTTGGTTTCTTCACAAGATCGCTCAGAAAGAAAAAAAGAAAAAGCAAATGACGTGAAAAGAGAGAGAAGCGTAAAAAGCGTAAAAAGCGAAAAGCGCGAAGAACATTAAAAGCGCAAAAGTGCATACGACCATCCCGTTGGACATTTTTATTTTACACGTTTATGGTGCTTTATCCTTTTGATTTTTCCTCCATTATTAACTCGCTTTCTTTATTTTTTATAGTTAAGCAGCCGACTTTTCCCAATTTTTCCTTTTTCAAAAAAAGGAAAAGTGTTCCCTCGTACCTCCTCCGGTTTATCCTTTTTTGGGGGCAGTGGCATATGTCAACAAATCGTTCAAGGGGAACGTGTGAGAGTCCATCTTTCTTTGCATACGTACACACACACACGTGTGTGTGTGTGTATGTATGTATGCAACAGTGCAGAGGTGAAGAGTCACAATCGTGCAATTATTCGATCGAGGAGGAATTACTGGGAAGTGCAAAAGAAAATGCTCATAGCTACGTAGTCCATGTGCATACTCGCTTGTCCACTGGGGTCACGGCGTCGGAAGCAGTTTTGCGTTGTTGCGTTGTTGCGTTGTTGCGTATTGCGTATTGCGTATTGCGCCTTTTGCAGCTTCCCCTTTTTTCGCCTGCGCGTGGTAGTTTCTTAAGAAGGTTTGTCCTTTTTAGCTGCCGCCCCCCTCCCCCCCTTTGCCTCGGAGTAGCACTCCAGAGTTCCGTTTCAACGGTAGTCTGTCACGTTCACATGCATACATGCTTATGCGTATGTACCGTCACAATAGTTGAGACCGTTTGCATAAACCGATTTGGCAGAAGGTGTGTAAGTCACTCGGTTAAGCCTTCGTGCGTCGTGTAAGGATATGAACAGTGTAGTGCCGTGTTGTGAATAAAAATGAGTGTTGTTTGCGATGAGCCCCATTTTATTGAAAGTAGTAAGGACTTTATGTGCCCAGGAGAATGCTCCTATTTGAGCTTTAATGATGTATGGAGATGTATTGGAATATGTACAGTGAAAGATAAATGTTCATTGTATAATCCTTTTTTAAATTATGCGGATGAAGAAACGAAAAGATGTTTACCCTGTTTAGTTTCAGGTTGTGTTCGATGTGTTAAAAATGAAAAAAAAAATTATACAAAATATTTTATTCATATTTCTAATAATTTACCGAATATATGTTTAGAATGTATGAAAGGATATAAATTGTCTCAAGATAAAACTAGATGTACATTGATATATGAAGAAATCATAACAACTATATGTAACTTATTACTATTAAGTAGTTTTTTTATTTTCATACTAGCTATGATTTATTATTATAAAAATTTTTATAGAATCAACTTTTTATTATACAGATTAATTTATAAATATAGATCATTTTCAAAGTTTAGAAATAATAAATTGTATGGTAATCCTTTATATCCTCTTAGTTTAAATTTAACAAAGGAAGATATTGGTGGTATAGGTATTATGTTATATTTTCGATGTATTACATTTTTAAGTTTTGTTTCTTTATGTTTTATGTTTACAAGTTTTTTAGATATATATTTACCTTTTAATGATCTAATACAAACATATAGAAATATAGAATCTACTACTTCTTTTGAAAATTGTTCAAATTTAAAAAAATATATTTCTAATAATATATCACGATTAATTGATATAAACAGTCTAGATTGGATGTCACTAGACATATTTAATATGGTTTATAATTTCAGGCAAAATATGATTACAACATGTTTTTTACGATATATCATATGTATGATTATTACATTCCTTTTTATATATAAACAGAAACATTTTAGCATTTATAAATTGAGACAAACAAATAATATGAGCAATTTTTCTCTTTTCATTTCTAACATACCAACTCATATATCTACAAATGACATTAAAAAATTTTTCGAAAAACTCATTAAAAAAAAAGGAATAGTAGTAGGTATATCTCCATGTTACAATTTTTTAAAAAAAAAGGAACAAGTTTTTAATTTAATAGAAGAACAAATTGAAGTCGAAACTTTTAAGGCAAAAATAGATAATAAATTCTTCGATTGGGGAGAAAAAAAATTTCAAAATTGTTTTACTCAGAATATATATTTACCTTACCAATCTCATGAAAATTGTAGGGAATTCAATCAACACAAGGGAACTCTATCTCTTGATAATTCTAGGACAACCGTTGATGTGCACCGGAGCAGGCCTTGCGCCCAGCAAAGCAAATGGGCTCAATCCCCTCGATCGTGCCGCTCGAATTTACCGCTTCAGTCCAGTACCACCGGTCAGGGCGATAACCTCCACAGCAGTTGTAGCCACGACCGAAGCCACGACCGCACCCACGACCGCACCCACGACCGAAGCCACGACCGAAGCCACGACCGCAACAGCCCGTACGGTGAGTACGCCATGCGTAAGATGTCAGGGGAAAACAAGACGGTCTCAGTAGAAGAACAATTTTTTCGCGAAATGTCAAGTAGAATAATAGATATATGCAATTTGAAAAAAAGTGATAGCAGCAAAGTGTGGGGAATAGATGCAAATATCCCACTTATTATACCTGACGAAGAAAGTCTATTTTTGAGTAGAGACCTTGCTAAGGAGAAGACATTTATCAACAACATTAAACGATGCGATTGTGTCTTTGTTGTTTTTAACACGGTAAACGATTTAAACTTGGCTTACGATTTAATACAGAAATATAAAATGGAAAAGACTCAGAAGAAGAGAAAAAAATGGGAATTTCTATTCTCTTATTTTTCCTTTTTAAGAAATATATTTACACAAAGACAAGGGGAAAAAGTGAGCCCCCTCTTTTCGTACGAACTGCTGCAGCAGCGTGCAGGAGGAGCGATAAATGGGAAGGGAAACTCCGACGGGGTTCCTATGGAAGGAGCGTCCTTTGCGGAGGGAGTGTCCTTTGCGGAGGGAGCGTCGTCTGCGGAGGGAGGGCCTCCGTCCAAAGTGCTGTCGCACCTCTTCAAAACGTTCCGCATGGACGAAGAACATTTCACAGTTCAAAGGTGTGAAGTGGAGCCGACGGACGTGCGGTGGGAAAACATCTCCGACCGAAGAGTAGTAGCAGTAGTTATAGCAAAAATGGGAATTTCGATTTTTTTCCTTTCCGTAGTTATAGTATTGTGTAGCATAATATTTTATGGGCCCTATGCTATTTTTGCATTGCATCATGCTAGTCTCATTGAGAAGAAGACAGAAAGGAGTCATGAAATATTGTTTACAATTCTTGTGTCATTTGTGTTAGGTATATTTATAGGATTAGGTAATTCCTTAGTTACATTTATTACAATGTTAATTGGAGAGTTTATGAAATTTACAGAAAAACAATCAACAGAAAGTTTTGTTTTTTGTATTAATAGTATTTTTCAATTATTCCATTTTTTTCTGAACATGTTAATAACACATTTAAGTAATTCAGGAGGTGACAATAAAATTAGGTTTTTTTATTTTAGCGAATTTTTTTATCATCTAAAATTAAATAATATATTATTAGGGGAAGAATACTCTTTAGGTAAATCATTAAATTACAATATTCTTCCTATTATCTCTTTACTACCTACATGCTTTTCTATATTTGGCATATACCTTTTACCTTTCCTGTACAAATCTGCACAAATATTGTTCTTCCCATCGGGAAGTATTAAAAAGGCAGAGAAATTAATTGAATGTCCTCCGTGTAATCTCCACTATAGATATAGCGAAATCGTTATCAGTTTTACCACAACTTTGCTTTTGTTTTTCTTTACCCATGACAAATACAGCACGTCCTTTACCTTCTTCCTCCTCTTCCTTTCCTATATCTTTATAAAGTATAGGGACACTTACCTCTTCCTCAGGGAGACCAAAGTAACTTACTATCATGGAACTTTCCTCTTCGATGTGGTCATGCTGTTCTGGAGTATCCCCACAGGTTGACAAGAAAAGACTCACCTACCCATGCAGACGCAGACGCAGACGCAGTCAGCGTTTGTACGTGGCATAATGCATATATACACAGGGTATACTGATTCTACTAAGCGAAGAGAAACGGAGCCACCTTTTCCCTCCAAGCTCAAACACAATTCCGTTGCTTCTTTTCTCAGGGATACTCGCAGTACTACCATTTTACTGGGCATGGAGGACATACAACATCCCCTTTTGTACACTTCCGATCATTCTCCTTCTTCATATGATTGCATACTTTTTCCTGTATAACATCGTAAACTCCTCGTTAAGTGAAGGAAAGAGTTTCCCTAATATGTCTTACAGACAGGTTGCCCAGGTAAAGCCTTACAATTGGTTTAATACAAACCCTGTGCATGTCCTTAAGGAAAATTTGAAAAAAAGAAATAAACGTAAAACTCTTGGGAGCTTCTACATAGAAAAAGGGAAAAAAGGAGTTAAAAAAAATGAACACCCATCCAGAATAAATGAAATAAAACGTATGGAAGAAGCACAGAAAAGGCTTTTTTTTCTTGACTCGTTAAGAAGTATACTTTTTGGTGAAAAGGAAACAAATGTAGAAGATTTGACATGTACAGAATATGCAAAGAAAAGTGTTGAATTTATGAGTACTGATAATAAAACAAATACGCTAACCCGAATGGAAAGGGATAGTCACATAAGGGAAGATAACTTGAACCTTGAAGAGGATGTAAATAAGGTTAGAAAGTTTCTGAGTAGAGAGATAAACACAGTGAGTGTAAGTCATAATGACAGTGCTCTTCCTTTTGAAGTTAGATGTACTGATGATATTATGTGTGTGAATGGATCTAGTAAGGAAGACCTCTTGCACAAATGGAAATCACAACCTTATAGACTTATAGGCGACCCTTTTAAAACAAAAATGCAAACAAAATATTACGAAAATGAAATTGTAACTTCTGACTTAACACCACTGTGTGATGGAAAAACGGATAGCACTCGCAAAATTATACACACAACATTCTCTCATTTAGAGAAAAAAAAAAAAAAAAGTCATTGTAATGACGTTGTCATAAAGATTGGTGAAGGTGATAATAAAAAGAAAACCCTACGTGGAAAAAAAACCTCCAAATATGTAGGAACAACATCAAGGCGTTTAGTTTATTACGAAATAGGGAAGGAATATTTACAAGGTGCTCAATTCTCCCATTATACAAATGACTATAATGAAGTATACGACTTCCTTTACAGAGTGTACCTTTCGTTACTCTCAAAAGCAAACAACATCGGGTCATTTCCCTTCACGGGTGATTAAAATTTCTACATTTTTTTCTCAAAAATGGAGATAGGAGCACGCCGGGAATTAACGCCTTTCCCATTTGAGCATCACACATTTGTGTGCTCTTCCCCTCTCCTTCCCGTGTGGGACTTTTTTTTTTTTTTTTGACTTCCTGAATTGAAACATTACACAATTACCATTCGCACATTTTGGGTTCTTTCCAAAAAGCGTATGCAATCCGTTTTGTCATTATCCATACATATGTCATACATATGTATATATATGTATATATATATGTATATATATGCGTCGCCCAAATATGCTATTACCCTTCTTTTTCCCACCTTCCTGCGATGATGAGTGTCACAAAAATATGTGAGGACTCTCAATAGTTGGCTAGCAAAACTGAGGTACATGAAAGATAACGTGGAAGTGAACAGTTTTTGAAATGGGAAGCTTGGTCAGAAACAGATAGAGAATGTTTAAAATTTTTTTCATATACCTACCGTTTCTCCCGTTACTCCATTTTTTGTTTACTCCCCCTCACACCTTTTTGCCATATCTTATTACCCTTTCACTCTGTGCAACCGATAACCCTAACAATTCTTGCAATCTCCACGCCAAAGGCCCTGCTTAAGATTGTGTGCACTCGCTGCGCAGAAGCAAGTTCAGCTGTGAGATTAAAAATACGTACATGTATGTATTGCATTGCACCCACATATGCATGTAGGAACATCCAAAAATAATGCAACGTTAGCGGTACGCAATTTTTATATACGCCTTTTAAAATAATTACCAAGTATTTTTTCGTTTATATTTTATTTTGATTAACTAAACGTTTTACGCGTTTATTTTACGTAACACTTCTTATTTAAAAGTGTATTTTTATGCTTTTTTTTTTTTTTTTTTTTTACATATATTTCGTACGCTTTTTCGTTTTTTCACATTTTCTCTTTTTCGTGTTTTTCCAAAAATTTTTGGTAACCACCCCTTTCGCTTCTCATCGTATCACATCGGTTGCCTTTACTTGGCATAGTCGTTTGCGTAACAATTTTTCGAGGCCTTCTCCCTTTTTTTAATGTTACTCCTCGACGCGTATAACGTCGTATGTATGAAGACATTCATGTAGATAAGCATAAACACGCACAAACGTACAGATAGCCAGAGGTACATACGCAAACGCACACAAGCATTGGTACTCAATACGGAAGGTATTTGGAAATAAAACGGCAAAATGACACGAGGTAACCAACGGGAAGTTGACAGAATAAGGTCTTCCAAGAGAAATGATAAGGCGAAGCAAAATAGTACAGTGAAGGATGCCTCTAAAAACTTAAACGTGATCTGTAAACTTTGCAGACATTCCTTTATGTGCACTGTCAACCCTTCCATTTTGAAAGAGCATCACGAGAAGAAGCACGCCAAGCATGCGTACGAAGACTGCTTTTGATGAAATGCAAATTTTCCCATTTCACATTTTTTTAGCTCTGCGACCTTCTACTACCGTGTGAGAAGGTTGCTAATTAAAAG
Organism: Plasmodium ovale wallikeri; assembly: GCA_900088485.1. Taxonomy (NCBI): domain Eukaryota; phylum Apicomplexa; class Aconoidasida; order Haemosporida; family Plasmodiidae; genus Plasmodium; species Plasmodium ovale. Next base: position 118,148 of record FLRD01000149.1, read on the forward strand.
TGCCTACTTCAGGGTGTGCTCGAGTGCGCAAAAGTAGACTCCGAAGTGGCTCGTCCTGTTTACTTTATGTAACTTTCACTGGACCTGTATTGTGATTTCCCCCACAAAATTTTTTTTATTAAAATGTATACCTACCCTTGCGTATATGTGTGTGTGTGATGAATCCTTTTTTTTTTTTTTTTTTTTTTTTTTATCGAAGCGTTGTGTTGGTCTACATTTAGCAAAATTAACGCAGTGCGAAGAAAAAAAAAAAAAAAAAAAAAAACAGAAAGAACAGAATAAAACTTACGATTTTGTGTTTTTTTTTAATTATTATGATGAGTAAAAAGGATAAGCTGTATGCCCATTTGTAAACAAAATTTGTTGCAGTCATCATGATACATGTGCACAACATACTTAGTGAGAGACATTTTTTGCAGCAACATGGAGATAACTGGAAGGAATAGTATATCATTGCACCAACCCTAAGTAGCTTTACTACATGTAGGCAAATACATCAAGTATTCCTCAACGTAAGGCCAAAATTGCACTCCAATATATTTATGCACATGTGCATATGCGCATGTCGCAGATAATTTCACATGATTGCCTTTTTCTACATATAGTTAAAGCATAAGTCTTTTTTATTATGTTTTTTATATCTCCCTTTAAACGAAAAAAAAAAAAAAAAAAAAAAAAAAAGTGAGCAAAGGTGTGCGACAATAAGAAGAAAAAGGCAAAAAGGAAGAAAAATAAAAAAAGTTTTCAAAAAAATTGGAAAGCCTTGCAAAATGGGAAAAAAGGGGTATATTTGTATAAGCTGATTGAAAGACACAAAAAGAAAACTTGTGATGTGGCTTTCCATCCTTTTTTTAATTTTATCAGGCACATTTGCATAGTTTCAAAAGTGGTAATTTCGTGACTATAGTGGGCACTAAAAGGTACCTACAGTGCGACGTTGCCTCCATCGAATGATGCCCACGACTTATGCAATGTCTGTGTATGTGTACGTGTATGTGTATGTGTATGTGTATGTGTATGTGTATGTGTATGTGTACGTGTATGTGTATGTGTACGTGTATGTGTATGTGTACGTGTGTGTGTACGTGTGTGTGTATATGGGGGTGGAGGCGCAATTAACTCGTCACAATCAGTAGAGTCTTTCTTGCTAAGTATAATTTTTTGTCTGAGATATTATGCGTAGTGGCAGTAGTTTTTCTCCCGATGTACAGCTACTAATGGTAGCCTCTCACTCCTCACTCCTCACTCCTCTCAGCGCAGCGAAATTTTCTCCCAGCATTTTCCATGGGCACTCATTACGCGTCCTCGTGACGAACATTCACATCATTGGCATCCTCAATGCTAGCATTTTTACTTGTATCATTCGAAGTTTCCACTTCATTTTGCACATTGTTACTTACAGAAAAGTTATCATTTCTATCGTTTGTGCTAATTTTATTGGGGGCAGGGCCATAATTGCTCATAAGTTTACTATTTGGATTTCCAAAGGGAGTAAAATTACTATTTTGCAATTGATTTGAATGAAATTTGTTTGAAGAATGAGGAGGAACATAACCTGCTCTTGAGTATTTATTGTGAGACATATTCATGCGATAGGAACTTCCATGTCTCATATGATGGCTGTATCCTTTCATAGGATTATATTTCATGTACATGTTAAAATTACCATGCATCATATTATTTATAGGATTTGTCATTGAATTATTATATGGTCTATTTCCTAAGAAACCAAGAAAATTCTGTGGAGTTATACCTTCTTCCCGCAATAAATTTTGAAAATATTCGATTTTTGCACTGATATGTTTTCTTCCCTGTATATGCTGCCTTCGACCTACAGGCGAACTATGTGTCAGGTATATGTCACAATATTCACAATAATACTTTGGCATTTTCACTTCATTTAACCGTAGTGACGAGACTAAGCCGCAACAATGTAGTAGTGGGGTTGATATACTTTACATGCGTCTAAGGATATATGGTTCATACGTGCACACGTTATGGACGCAACAGCTCAGTGTAATGGATGGAAATTTTTCAAAAATGTTCATACAGAAAGGTCAATCTGAAATGTTTGCATGAACATGTACATACGAATCTGACATTTAGGCAAATAAAAGTTAGCTAAAAAGGTAAATGCAGTTAAAAAAAAAATTGGCTATTTATAAAAATAAAACAAATTGGTTAAAAAAGAAAAAGAAATAAAACAAATGCTGAATTTAAAAAAAAAAAAAAAAAAAAAAAAAAAAAAAACAATTATGATCATTTTACCAAAACGTGGAAAAGAAAAAAGTGGCCTCAGAATAGCATATATATAAAAAAAATAAAAAAAAATTGTAAAAAAAAGAAAATAAAGGCAGCTGTTGGGAAAGGGTACAAAGATATTTCTATACGTTCGACGCGTGCACATAAGTACCGCTTATGTTACGCGCGTTAGCATGATGCATATGAATGAAAGATGCCCTTAAAATTATTTTATTTTTTTTTTTTTTTTCCCTTTTTAGTACATGCGTTATTTTGATATATTATTATGTATATTTTCGTTTTTACAATGAATACCCTAAAAACGAGAAATAAAAAAAAATTGCTCTTTCACGTAGGAAACTGTAACTATTTGCTGTTTTATGATCAATACAGAGGATTACATGAAAATAGAAAAATTAGCTTACTCCTATGTTCACCTTTTCCCGAGTACATGTACATATGAAATGGCAATGAAGGCATAACGGCAACGTGATGCAGCAACGTGACGCAGCAGCGTGAAGCGGTAACGTGAAGAAGCACGGTAACGCAGCACGGTAACGCAGCAACGTGACGCAGCAACGTGACTCATCAACGTGACGCAGCAACGTGACTCATCAACGTGACGCAGCAACGTGAAGAAGCACGGTAACGCAGCAAAGAAACGCAACGCGGCAGACGTGCAACCCTGAAGACGCGGGAACAGTACGCACCCGTGCAAATTATAGCATAGGAGATATGTAAGACGAGGAGAATCTTTTTTGGCCATTTTTCTGCATAAGTCCGTCGTAACTGCTAAATAATACACACTCCTACGATACATTTTTAGAAGGTTTAACAAATAGAAAAGGAATAACGTAATTTTACTCTCACAGATGCATGTTCCTTTTCATCCCACGTGTACCTTTAAAAAGAGGAGAATTTTCCAAAAAGAAAATTTGCACATCCTCATTTTTTTTGTAGTCCAATATACTTACACAAACAGGGGTGCACTTTTGCCCCGAAAAAACTGATAAGTACTCTTCCGTCTGCACGAATACGTGGGCATACGTACGTGCGAACGCTTATGTACACGTACACATTAGTTTATGTATGTTATTCCAACCCTCTTTCGCACATTCATGGGCAAAACGCCATAACATAATTTCGTCGTAAAAAAGAGAAAACGTAGAGTGAAAGCACTAGCAAACGGGGTTTCCGAAAATACTGCGGCTGCTATGCGCAAAAACGTAGAAACGTATGTATAGCTAGTTACACATGCGTACGGACACGAAACAAACACAACAAACACAACAAACACAACAAACGCATGTGTATACCCCGATTTACGCGAACGCTTCTCCCCCGCCAGTTGCGAGAAAATGTCAAATCTAGCCAAAAAGAGGCTAATTCGCGATTTCAGGAAGCTGCAAATAGATTCACCATATGGCGTTAGTGGTTCGCCAATAGGTAATGATATCATGAAATGGAGAGCCGTCATTTTCGGGCCAGCCGATACACCGTGGGAAGGAGGTAATTCGCAAAAGAGAAAATACCAAAAGCCGCCTTAAACTTTGTGATCACACAGAGAAATTATTTAAGCTAGGCGAAAAATGTGCATGCACATTTTGGGCTAATTTTTTTTTTTTTTTTTTTTTTTTTTTTCCCCACCCCCTGTTCTCAGGCTCTTTCCATCTTGAGCTTTTATTTGGGAATGATTACCCAAACAAACCACCAAAAGTAAAATTTTTGACGAAAATGTTCCATCCCAATATATATATGGATGGAAATATATGCATTGATATTCTTCAAAAACAATGGAGTCCCATTTACGACATTTCCGCAATCTTAACATCCATCCAATCCCTCTTGAGTGACCCCAATCCGAACAGCCCAGCTAACCAGGAAGCTGCTCTTCTCTTCGTCGAAAATAGAATTGAATATAACCGACGAATCAAAAATTGCGTAAAAGAATCCTTCAATTTTGTCGATCACAGGGTTGAGGAGGATGAGGATAACAAATCATAACACGGGACAATGCACCGTTAGAGGGAGTTAAACCATGGGTTTGTAATAACAAATTAATGGGAGCAATTTTTTCAAGCATATTTCTCTGCAAAAACGGTCGTGAAAAGAGATGCTTGGAAGGGGAGAGGGGGGAGGAGAGATGTTGGGAAGATTCTCATGCAGGTAAACATTTTGACCAAATGAGCGAAATTCCATTAATGTGGACACCCCAATGGTTTTGGCCTCAGCCGTGTGTATTGCATGTAAATACCGGGTTCACACATACATGTACAAATCCTTGTGTATGAAGAATAAGGAAGAACCACCTGTAATTGTCATCCACCATGAGCAAACAACCACAATTATATTTGCACATCTGAACCGAGTACACCAATATAACACGTTAAGAATACCACTTGTTAATTTCTGAAAAAAGTCGTTACTCATTATTTGGCGCATTCGGACGTTATGCTTTTTCCTAATTAGCAAAGTAGGATTTTTTTAATAAAACGTTTGACTAATATGTTAGAAATGGCAACTATCCCTCCTGCACGTCCATGCATTCTGTGTCGTACTGACTCTAGGAAATGCACACATGTACATCCACCTGCGGACATGTGTGTGGTATGGATACACATATAGAGAAAGAATAGATATTATTACGCATAGTGTTAATTAAACGAGGTGACCAAACTGCTGAAAGGTGGATAGGTAGAGGAGTGGCGTAGCGCAACAGAAAACGTGCGAAAAGAAAATTTTCTGTTTATTCTGAAAAATGACCATATCGAGATTTTGTCATCGTTTCCCCTTTTTTTTTTTTTTTTTTTCTTTTTTTGCCCTATTACCCCTTTTTTCCATTCATCTCCCTTTTTTTTTTTTTTTTTTTTTTTTTTCCTGCATTGCCCTTTTTTCTGTTCGCTCATATTGAATTCTACATTTTTCTGTTTTTCCCATACGGGTTTTATAATTTATGAAAATTGTCAACATTCGTGAAATACACATTTTTGTCTTTTAAAATAGTTTAATACCACTTATATTACATTGTTAGAGTTCCCTAAACAAAAACAAAATTATTTCTTTTACACTTTTTAAAAACAAAGTGCATTTTTACGCAGTGAACATGATTGTTCTGTACATGTATAATGGTAGTAGTAACGATACGCCTGTATATACGTGCGTGAATTTTCCTTTTTTTTTACGTTGACTATTAATACGGCAGAAAAAAAAAAAAAAAAAAAAAAAAAAAACCTAAATATTAGAAGCCGTCCCTAACCGTATCAATCTACATACACTCATATGAGAAAAATTTAAGAGGCTCTTCCTTTTGTCATCAGGAACTAATGTATTTTATTTTTTGACTGACAAACAAAAATATACTTTTTAACATACCACGTGCTCCCAAATTGTGAAATGTACATGTATATATATATATATATATATATACATATATATGTATATGTATATTTTTTTTTTTTTTTTTTTCCGACTTATAAAACTGAAACAGTTTAGGAGAAAGAAAAGATTTACTGTGCATTGTGTTTGGGACGAAAGGGCTTAGAAGCATGTGCTTCAAGTGCATTATGTGTACAAGTTACGTATGCGCATACGTGCATATAAACTTGCTAGCAACGCATGTAATCTTTATCATACAATATATAATACACCTCCCCCCCCTCCCCCTTTATCCTTTAAATGACAAAAATACATGGCAATAACTTTTTACTAAACATGTTAAAATGCTATTCTCCTATTTTTTGCTTAACCTTTTTATACAATCAAATTTTTTTTTTTTTTTGCACGCGTGATCATTCCTCCTATATTCTGAACACTAAAACCCACTTTGAACGAGAAAACTTCCTAACAAATGTCGCTAACAATGTATCAAGCAAATAATGCATGCGTGCACGAGTACACGCGTGCATATATGTATGCATATTATATTTTCGCACGTAACTTAATACATGGGGTCATACTCATATAACCATATGAATATTTAATACTACGGTTGATTAAAAAAAAAAAAGTAACGGGCTACTCTATATACATACGTGCTTGCTATGCTACATTGCTGTTTAAAAAAAAAAAAAAAAAAAAAAAAAAAGTTTCTTGCGTACACCAAATATTAACCTCTAGGCATTTGCTAACAAAGGAATAAAATTAGGAGAAAAAAAAACTAGTGATTGTAATATACTCTAGCATGCATATATATATATATATATATGTATATGCCCCATTCGTTTTCACTCGCTTGTACATATGCGTACACTCATATGTACAAGTATAACAAGGTAAATTAATTCTCTCAGTGCAATAATAGCTACTTTTACTGTAACATTAATATACAACTTTAACAGAAAGAAAAGGAAAAAGAAAAACAGGGGAAACGAAAGAGGTTTTTTTTTTTTTAAATGATAACAAAGGTAATACTTATGACCGCGCATAAAATTTGCATATAATATAAAGGCGTATAAGTACATGTAAACAGTACGTACAGCAAAACCTACCTTAAAAGTGTACCGAAGCAGTGACGAAATCATTTACGTGCGTTATGAGTATACATCCGTACATGCGTATAATCCCATCGTTAGTACATCCTTCTGTCCGTACATACCCCGTACGCATTTATGTATATCCATGTGGTGACAACAAATTTGAAAGGCACTTTTTTTTTAAAATCATCGCTAGAAGTTTACCCATTTTCAAATAGAGTAGAACATTATTTCAAAAAAAATAAAAAAAAGGAGAAATCTCTCTTATCTTCCATTTTAGCATCTATGTATTGTTCGTGTAAATACCTTTTTTTCTGAAAAGAAAGATCTATATGCAAATTTCATTTTTGTTTATATTTTTCTTGAAGTAGAATTTTCGAGCAAGTAGGAATGATTTCGTTGTTCATTATTAGGAGAAAACGCAAAATGTTTCATTCTATTTCTTAAGAGTACATATATAAGAACGAGCACTTTTAAAGGGAGATTAAAAACGAGAACAAAGCAAGAAAGAATAGCACTAGTGGTAGAGACATCAGCAGTTGTAAAAGGCGAAGCCGTAGCATAAGTCGTAGTAGGGGCAACCACAGCAGAAGGTGTAGTAGGGACAGACGCAGCAGAAGGCGTAGTAGGGGCAGCCGCAGCAGAAGTCGTAGTAGGGACAGACACAGTAGGAAGTGTGTATTCGTGATCGAGCCGATATGTTTTCCTTTGGTCTGATAAAGAAAAAGAACAAGGAGGAGGAGGAGCAAGAGCAGCAGAAGGAACAAGCAGGGGAAGAAAAACAGGAGGACGAAAACCGTGAAGAGAAAGGCGAGAAAAATGGAGATGACTTACATGGTAATGAAAAGGGAAAGGCGGAAGATGATGGCGCCGAGGATGAAGAGAAACCGGTGGACAACAAAACGAAAGGAAGGAGAGCGAGAAAAACTGTGAGGAGAACGAAGAAGAATCAAAAGGAAGACGAGGAGAAGGAGGAAGAAGCTGAGAAGGATGTGAAAGAAGAAGAGGCAGAAAAAGATGTGAAAGAGGAGGACGCGAAGGAAGGCGCGAAGGAAGGTGTACAGGAAGATGAGAAGGATGAAGAAGATAAGAAAAAAACGAAAGGAAAGAAGGAACCCAAGGCAAAGAAAGGAAGGAGAGGGAAGAAGGTGACTAACGACGAGAAGGAAGAAATGGAAGAAACTGCTGAAGTGGAGGAAGCAGTGGAAGTGGACAAGGCGGACAAGGCGGGTAAGGCGGACAAGGCGGACAAGGCGGACAAGGCAGACGAGGCGGACAAGGCAGACGAGGCGGACAAGGCGGACAAGGCGGACAAGGCAGACGAGGCGGACAAGGCGGACAAGGCAGACGAGGCGGGTGAGGCGGAAAAGGAAGAAGAAATCAACAAAGCGGAGGAATCGCTTGTCGCTGCTTCTGTGGCCGAGGAGGAACTCAAAGATAAGGATGCCAAAGCTAGCGCCCTAACTCTAGAAATTCTAGGGGATATCCCAGACGCTGACATGAAACCCCCAGAAAATGTATTATTCGTATGTAAACTCAATCCCGTAACAGAGGAAGATGATTTGAAGACCATTTTTTCTAGGTTTGGTCCCGTGAAGTCTTGCAATATTGTAAAGGACAAAGTTACGAATAATTCCCTTCAGTACGCATTTATAGAGTTTGAAAAAAAAGAAGATTGTTTAAATGCCTATTTCGAAATGAACAATGTTATTATTGATGACAGAAGAATACACGTGGATTTTTGTCAGTCATTGGCAAAATATAAAGGGGACATGGCCAATTGGAAGATAAAAAATGCGGACCTTTTGGAGAGCGTTAAAAGGAAAAACTTAGATGGCCCAAATATGAATGGAAAAGGTAAAAGGAATGGACAGAAGAAACGAAGGGGAAATGGGGAAGAGGCAGGGGCAGAGGCAGATGCAGATGCAGAGGCAGATGCAGAGGCCGAGGAGGAAGCTGAGGAAGACAGCGTCAGAGTTTTTAAGTACGAAAGCGACAATAATATGAAGGAGGGAGAGAACGACAAGGAGAATAATAAAGATGACAGTAATAGTCGTAATAGAGATGATGACAAGGATAATAACAGAAATAGGGAAGAAAAGGATTACAGTGGGAATAATGGTAAGTACGATTACACGAACAAACGAACTCAATACTTCTCGAGATACCATAATGATGGATATAAAAATTACTCCAGCCAATATGCATACAGAAGAAACTCGTTTAAATATAACAACAGTTATTACATGGGTGCTGGTAAGAGCTATTATTATAGAAAAAATTATAACTATTATGATAGGAATAATTATTACAAACCTGTAAGGAGAAACGATAGCATTATTAACAAAGGAAATTATTCTCCTAGAGATTTTGGAAATCGAAATGGACATTATGGAGGATTCAACAAATACAGGAGACAGCGTAGTCATTCTTCTTATAGCTACCAAAAAAGAAGAAGCAATAACAGGGATATAAAAAATAGCGAACACAGAAATTATAGCAAATCCCCAGAAAAATATTCAAAAGGAGAACAGTTTGTTGGTGGAGGAACTAATCATAAAGATTTTTCTAACAATCGTGCTTATAATAGAGATTATGCAGGTAGCAAGAATAACAAACGAATGAAAGATAAGGAAGATAGATACGATTATTCCGATACAGAAGGTCGGAGTGGAAATAAATATGACTACGAAAAGAGAGATGAGGAAGAAATGAAGTCAAGTTACAATTACAGAATGCAGAAAACAGGCAATAGGAGTCCATTTAATTCTCCATATAATGATGATGCTAGAGATAATAAAAACTACAACAGGACAACAAGAGATGATTATAAATATTACCCCTATGATAAGAAAAGAAAGTACTATAATGACTATTATGATAAATGGGGTGGTCATAATAATGATCATTATGATGGTGGGGGAAGTGGTTATTATAAAGATAAAGATTTCTATAACAAGAGACTGAAGAGATATCCTAGTAGGGAACATGAATATGAAGAAGAAGATAAATATAAAAAAAGCTACCAGAAATATTATGACAAATATGAGAAAAAATATTATCCTAAGGAAGAAGGAAAATATGAAAAGAAGAGTTTTTATGATGAAGAAAAAAAATATTATAACACAGATCCTAAGTCGTATAAATATAAAAATGACGAATACAACAAAAAGTATGAAAAAGACTATTCACATGATTATTACATGGATGATAAGAAAAAAAAATATAAAAGAAGTGATGAATCGTATTATGACAACAAGGGAGACAAAGGAAAATACAACAATAAGGAAGATGATTATTACAATAAATATAAAGACGATAAATCGAAATATAACAAGAATGATTCGTATGAATCAGATGATAATACCAAAAGGTATAATAAGGGACACAAAGTAAGCAGCATCACAACAGGATATAAAGATGATAAGAATTACAAGTACAAGGAGAAGACATACGATTACGACGATGATTACGATGATATTCGCGATGCGCGAAAATCATCCAAAAGTTATTACAAAAAGGAGGATAAACGGGATGACAAAAATTATTACAAAAAGGAGGATAAACGAGACGACAAAAAAGACAACAAAAAAAACTATTATAATAGTAAAGATGTGAAGATTAGGCCAAAGGACGAGTACAAGTATGACGATGATGATAAGAATAAATATAATAAATCGTATGAGTCAAAAAACAAAGTGAGTAGCAGAGAACGTGCAAGTGACAAAAAGAGCTATAATTATTCCAAAAATAAAAAGACTAAATATTTAGACACAAAAAAAGATGATGATTATAGCTCGTCTCCGAATGCTCGACGAGAAAAAAAAAATAAAGACACAAAAAAACGTAAGTCCAAATCCATTTCCGACCTAAGTATTAACAGCTCCAGTAAATATATCTCCAAAAGCAAAAAGCAGAAAGGCGAAAAATACTCAACAAAAGACAAAAAAAAGGAAAAAAAAAAGAAAAATTACTACGATGATGAGTACGATAAGTACAAAGATTCTCTGAGCAATTCGAAGGACTCCTACGCCAACAAAAAGGAGGAAAAGAAGAATTCCTATGCCTTAAAAAGCGAATCGGCTAATTCTTCCTATACGTAAAAGTGTCCCAAGCTGAATGGCGAACAAGAAGCACATTGCCGGACACATTGCAGACACATTGCAGACACATTGCAGACACATTGCGGACACATTGCGGATACATTGCAGGCAAATATCAGACATATAGTTAACAAAATTGTTCTTTCTCTACCATTTCAGGTAAACCCCAATGTGCCAAAAAAAAAACGCACGCCGTTTCGTGCACCAGCCGGCGTACCATACCATTTTCAATTTTGTTAAATGTGCGTATGAATGGGAAAAAGTGCGCATACATATATATATACATGTACCTATACATAAACATATACATTTACATATCTACATATATACGTGTAAACACATATGCTGTATGTTCCTTTGTTGGATTATGCATTATGAGCATTTTAAAAAAGGGAAAAACAACCATATATGTGCACGAAACAGTGAGCAGTGAGCATTGGACAATGATTAAAAAGTGCTGATTGTTAATGAATGCTTCATCTTGTTAAAAAAAACATTTTTTAATAAAAACTTTTAATTTTTAATAAAAAAGATGACTTGTTAATAAAAAAGATGACTTGTTAATAAAAAGGCGACCTGTTAATAAAAGAGCGACCTGCTAATAAAAAAGCGACCTTCTAATAAAAAAGCGACCTTCTAATAAAAAAGCGGACCTGTTAATAAAAAAGCGACCTGTTAATAAAAAAGCGACCTGTTAATAAAAAAGCGACCTGTTAATAAAAAAGCGACCTGTTAATAAAAAAGCGACCTGCTAATAAAAAAGCGACCTGTTAATAAAATTATTAACAAGCAATGTACTGTATATGCCCTGGGAAATATTTTGTCGCGTACTGCCGTAGAACAGCGATTGTGTGAAAAAAATAGGTACTTTAAAGTGACATGTGGGTAACATACATATGAAAATATGGTATTATCCATATTGAGAGGCCTTGAACGATGAAAGCATCGAAACATTTTCCAGGTGTGTTACCTGCTTTCATAAAAACGATGTGGGTTTTTTGAAATTATTTTTCATATGAAGCAACAAAAAAGAAACATGAAAATTTACTTAAACCTCATGGGAATTCCAAGCGATTGTTAATATTCACGTAGATTTAGGAATATGAATGAAAAAGAAAGAAAAGGAATTTTTACTAGCCCGGTGTGCGAGTTTATTTTTTGCTTATAGTAAAAGAAAGAGAAGAAAAAATTGATAATTATCGTTTTCCCCTTTTAAAAGTTGGATTAAGCAAATGTGTTGCATAACTTTAACCCTTTGGGGATTTTTATTTTTTTTATTTTTGCATATTCTGTAAACAATTTTTGTGTCATTTTCATTTATTCGCATCTCTAATGTATTAATAAGAAAGCATACCCATAAAAAATGTGGAAAAATAGGACACTTTCATCATTTAATTGTGCTCATTTAAAAACAAGCACACAGTGTAATAAATCTCGTGAAATGAAAAGTAATAAAAAGGAACATGCTAACAAAGAAACATCCACATTTTCAACCACTTACGGAAAAAGGGACTTCTTAAAAAGAACTTATTACATTTACATAAAAATGTGTAAAATAGTGTACTATACTGCTTTTAACTGCTAAATGAAAACAAGGGAACAAAAATTATTTCTTTTTTCCTCACTCCCCCGGTGGTATTAAGCGCTGTGTCCACACCACACATTTTAAAATGTAATGATAAATTTGAAGTTTCGCTGATGGTAGTGGTTTAAATTGTGAGAATGCGAAGAGACACCCCAAAAATCATCTCAACCGTGGTATTATCGTATGTTTAAATAGCATATGGTATATACATATATATATATATATATATATGCATGCATAAATCTTTTTTTTACGACGAACGGTGAAGCAAAATTTGATGGCATCCTCCTTTTACTAATTAGCAAAATATACTATAAAAGTTTCGCCTTCGCACGGTGGGAATTTGTAAATTACTTGTGCTTCCGTCGTTTTTCCAATTAAAAGCGTATGTTGTGCTCCAAATGTGTGACAAAACCACGTGTACCCATGTACAAGCAGTTGAACATTCGTCCATGCGGGTATATATATTACACATGAGCACAACTACAAATATATGTATACATGCAAAAAAAAAAAAAAAAATATATATATATATATATATATATATATATATATATATATATAATAATATAGGACACATTGTACACGTAATTCCTTATAACTTTTGACGGTACGTTTGACGGTACGCATATGCACTATTATGTGGATGCGCTCCCGAAACGCCAGTCATACGTTCCCCTTTTTGCCGCAACGATGTACGGTTGAATCGGAAGGTTCTTTTTTACTTATTTTTATAAGCGTGCACATACACGAGATCATCATTTTATGTAAGTCGCGTATGGAAAAGAAAACTGTCGTTTTTCCGTTTTTTCATTCCGTTATTCCGATATTTCGCTATTTTTTGCTATTCCGTTATGCCGTTATTTCGTCAGTTTATTTTAAAACTGTATGTTTTTATTTAAGAAGTAAAAAGGGATGTGAAAAAGCAAATTAACCTAGTGAAGGGGTAACAAAACGATTATATAGCAAAGTTTGGAATATCCTAGGGGATCAGAATGTTATACGTGCATTTGCCATTTTAAGCAATATGTAAAGTTATGCCATCATATATACGCCATATAGCATACGTACACCCATTTCCAGTCATGTACATCCTAAATATGAAAACAGTTAACTTCCATAGTTAACATCCAAAAATATGATGTTTACGCTAGTCCATATGCGTGACACAGTACGATCACAAAAAAGAAAATTTAACTTGGCACAAAAAGGGAACTTCCAAGCTGAAACATGCACGGCAATATATGCATATGCGTACGTAAATGCATTCTTATGGGTACGTAAATATATATATATACAAGTACTCATATGCATACGTTCATATGTGTATGAGTGTACCACATTTTAAAACAAATTATTTCAAAATATTTTTTCCTTATGCATAAGTATAAAAAAAAAAAAAAAAAAAAAAAAATTAGGGAAAATACTTAGCTATCAAAAGCAATATTTTTTTTACAAAATTTACAGGAATTTCTTTTTTTTAACAAGAATATGTTCTTAAATGAAAAAAAAGAAATTGTATATGTAAATGTACATGTAAATTTATATGTATATGTACATGTAAATGTACATATATATATAAAGCAGTAATAGTCATTTTTCCCAAGAAAGAAAACACATCCCGTTTACATGTATCAATACATACATTTGGGCGCACGATAACTTATGTTTATATTTATGCGATCGCATACGTGAACAGGTAAATACGCATAACGCGTACGTAAACTTGTTACGTAATATACGGCGATGCATTGGCGCAAGTGTACATTGTGATACCGCGTAAGTATTTGTACTTGAAAAGTTTGCATGTATGTATGAAAGTATTTACGTATGAAAGTATATATGTATGAAAGTATGTATGTATGAAAGTATTTATGTGTGAAAGTATGTATGTATGAAAGTATTTATGTGTGAAAGTATATATGTATGAAAGTATATATGGGGATGTAAGCATATGCCTTTGTATGTATATGCCTTTGTATGTATATGCCTTTGTATGTATATGCCCTTGTATGTATATACCCTTGTATGTATATAACCTTGTATGTATATACCCTTGCATGTATATACCCTTGCATGTATATACCCTTGCATGTATATACCCTTGTATGTATATACCCTTGTATGTATATACCCCTGTATGTATATATCTTTGCATGTACATGCGTATGTACGGATATGTTTGCGCATACATATGGTTTTTTGTCCTAACGCGTACCCCCCCACCCAGCGCAAGAATAATTTTTTGACAATACCCCACGGAGTTAGGAGAACACATACGCATATATAGTATATGTACGTACACGTATGCATGCATATACACACTCGCATGTAATACATTCGGTATTGTTTGGCTCCCCCATCCTCTTCCAAATCGTATGTAATTTTTTGAACAATTTTTTACCAACTCCCTTCTTTGAGTAATTAAAAAATACGATTAAAAATGGATAGAAGAATAGAGGCAAGGAGAAAGGAATTTAAGAAGAACTGTGACGATACGAGAAGAAAACGAGAAGATTTGGTTGTACAGATAAGAAAACAACAGAGAGAATGTCAGTTAGAAAGCAAAAGAGCAATGGTAATGGCAAATATAGGATTGGAAGAAAATTCTGCATATAATATGAATTCTGCAAAAACGAATCAAAATGATTCTACAAACGATTCTTTATACAACACATCTTCAAATAATAGCTCTAACACATTAGAAATGTTAAAAAAAATACCATCATTAGCTATAGGAGTAAGATCATCTGAATATGTAACTCAGTTAAATAGTACAAGAGAATTAAGAAAATTATTATCCATAGAAAAAGGACCACCAATACAAGAAGTAATTAATTCAGGTGTTGTTCCATATATAGTAGAATTTTTAAAATATGATGACAAAACTGATTTACAATTTGAAGCTGCTTGGGTATTAACGAATATTGCTTCTGGGTCACAGGAACAGACTAAAGTAGTCATTGATAATAATGCTGTACCATATCTTGTAAGATTATTAAATAGTGAGAAAGAAGATGTTTGTGAACAAGCTGTTTGGGCATTAGGTAATATTGCAGGTGATTCAGCTGAATGTAGAGAATATGTATTAAATCAAAATTCTTTACCATTATTGTTAAAAATATTAAGAACTAGTCACAAAAGAACATTAATAAGAAACGCTGCTTGGACTTTATCTAACCTATGTAGGGGTAAACCTGCTCCAAAATTTGAAATAGTTTCTAAAGCTTTACCAACCCTTGCTGCACTTATTTATAACGATGATGAAGAAATATTAACAGATGCATGTTGGACACTTTCTTACCTATCGGATGGTTCAAATGAAAATATTAATGCTGTTTTAGATGCTGGTGTTGCAGAACGAGTAGTTGAATTACTAAGTCATTGCTCTTTTTTAGTACAAACTCCTGCATTGAGAACTGTTGGAAATATTGTTACTGGAGATGATTTACAAACAGATGTAGTTGTAAAATTAGGAGCTGTTCAGAAATTATCTTGTTTACTTAATTCTTCAAAAAAAAGCATTAAAAAAGAAGCGTGTTGGGCATTATCAAATATTACTGCTGGAAATATTTCACAGATACAATCTGTTATTGATAATAATGTTATTCCGCAACTTATTAACATACTAATGAAAGAAGATTTCGAAGTTAGGAAGGAAGCTGCATGGGCAATATCAAACGCCTCTTCAGGAGGATCTGAATCACAAATTGAGTACCTTGTTGAATGTGGAGCCATACATTCTTTATCCAATTTGTTAGATGTGGAAGATGCAAATATAATTTCTGTAACCTTAGAAGGACTAGAAAATATTCTTGAAATGGGAGAAAACAAAAAATTAAGAGATAACCTTCCAGCCAATCCATATGTGCATCTGTTCGAAGAATGTGATAGTGTACATAAAATTGACTCATTACAAGACAGAAAAGTGGACAATATATGTAACAAAGCGTGGAAAATACTCTATAAATATTTCCCCTTCATTATTAACAATGAAATAAATAACACGCAAATGCCCCTGAACAACGTCTTTGCAAACAGCGAGGACGCCGTCTTAAATAAAGATTTCACGTTTGACTAACTAAGAAAAGGAAGAAAAAGGGGCTCTAATAATAGCCTCAGAGATGCTATGCGTGCGTACACGGATTAAACGCCGCACAGTTGCTCGTGTGTAGATATATTTTTCCTGTGCGAAAATTAACACACCGTGTGTCGTGTTTATTTACAGTAGCAAACTTAGGGGAGGGGGAGGGTGAACTCTCAGGACTTATCAACAAATCGCCCCCTTTTTTTTTTTTTTTTAAAAAAAAAGAGGATGTACAAGTTGTAGAAGAAATGGATTAAAAATATGTCCACTCAGTGCAGACCCAGTCGCTCGTCGCCCATTTATGTATCCCATTACCTATCCCACCATTTAGCCCATTATATTTAGTCCACAAATCAGCCCACCGCTACCCCCTATTTACGCATCTGCTTACCCCACTCGCGTACCCATTTATCCCTTTTCATTTTATTTTCCTCTTCCTTTTTTTCACCCTTTTGAATTTCTTTTGAATATGAATATTCGTAGCATCACGAGAATGTCTATAAACACGCATATGGATACATGCATTATTTTTTTTTTTTTTTATGGTTTTAAAAAATTTTACCAATCACAATATATAATTTAATAATTGAAACGACAAAAACGGCAAAAACGAAAAAACGAAAAACGAAAAACGAAAAACGAAAAACGAAAAACGAAAAACGAGAAAACGACGAAAAACATTTTTAAAAAATGACCCATCACCATATGCACTTCAAAAAGCTGCTTGGTGTGCCTTGGATGACTACATTTTGTTCCAGCGATGTGTTAATTTTTTTTTTTTTTTCCCTCCTAAAAAAGGAAAAAATGGAAACTGACATATAATTCGATTCTTCCCATGTGTAGTGTGACCAAGGCGCAATTTGCTTGCTCCACCTTGGAAGGATATTCAGTTATAGCACGACAAAAAATGGAAAGTTCGCCTCTTTTTTTGAGTCGTATTCGGAGAAGGGAACTCACGGCAGTTTTTTTATCCCTTTGCAAAAATGTTATATGTGAAGAAAAGGGAACAGTAGAATGCGCAAAAAAAAAAAAAAAAAGAGGAAAAAAGAAAAAAAAAGGTGGATTCTTTAAAATGCTTTTTTGAGCACGTTTCTTTTGATTGGCGAAGTTATGCAGGTTTACTCATTTTTTTTTTTTTTTTTTTTTTTGTCACTCTCTCCCTATCTCTTTTTAGTGTTGTAATGTGTAAATTGTGTTCACTTTTTATTTTTTTAAGCCACTTTTGTCAAAATCTCCTCATTAGTTACCCATTTTTATGCGCAAATAAATTTTTGCAATACAACATTGTTCTGCACAGGAATACTTGGAACTATTTTTTGAAAAAAAGACGCGATATATTTTTACTTCCAAAGAGTTTATTTTATCCACTTCAAATGGCTTAATTACACTCTCTGATTTAATAACGTTGATCTTTTTTTTTTTTTTTTTTTTTTTTTTTTTTTTTTTTTGATGGAGGTAGTGGCTGTGTAAAGCAGAAAAAGGGTCATGTGAAGATTTTTTCTATCTCTTACAAAGCATTCCAGTCAAAAAAATTGTGCATGCAAAAAAAAAAAAGGAAAAAGAGAAAAAAGAGAAAAAAAAAGTAGAGCTAACTGAATGTTCATTTGAGGCAAAAATTAACTTTTTTTTTTTTTTTTTCCTTTTTACACATTTGAGTTGAAGTCATATTACTGTGAATAACATTTCTTACATTTTTGAGTTCACTTGTATCAAACACTTGTTCACAATATGTACGATTATATACGCAAATGTACATATATGTATACATATTTTTATATATATATATATATATATATATATGCAAATGTAAATATTTACATTACACATGCATATATCCATGTTAAAACGTAACAAGACAACTGGAACCCCCTGACTCTCTCCCCCCCCCCTTCACCCCATGCCTGTTTTTCCACGTTTTATAAATTTTCTTTTTTTTTCCGAATGTGTCAGACTTTTCACGCTGTCTCAGTTTATCTCCATAACGTTTTGAAAACAGTTAAATAATAGTAACACCTACAACTACTTTTGCATTGCAAAATCGTGAAAAAGTTTGAGAGTTCATCCATCCCATCGGCATAAAGATTGGCCATGCAGTATTTGAAGTAAAAACCTATATAAGTTGTAGCACCCCTTTTTTTTTTTTTTTTTTCTTTTTTTTTTTTTTTCCGCATTTCAGACAGCTTAATTTTTGTTTATCCCCAAATACCTTTTTCTTAGCATGTCGAACATACTTGGTTTCCTCTTCCTTTTGCTGTCCCTCCTTTTGACACCGGTTAGGAGCACGGGATATGTGTGTGATTTTTCGGCCGAAAAGTATAGCTTAGATTTTGATGATTATTACGATGATAGTATATGTTACCAGGAAGTAGGGATAGGAGACAGTATAGGGATAATTATCCCAAAATATAGAGATGGAAATGAGAAAATTGAAATATTAACAAAATGTTTTGACGAAATCTCTTTAAACAAATCAGGAGATAATCCTATATCTATATATGACATATTTCGCAAAGATGAAATTATTGTATCAGATTCTAAATCTATGCTATATAATAATACGGAATATATTTCTTCTATTTTGAAAATAAAAAATACAACAAGTAGTAATTATATTCATTGTGTTTTTGAAAATAAAAATAAAAAAGGTATGATAATTCACAAAGGTATAGGAAAAATATTAATTAAAAATTCTATTCTTAAAAATAATAATGTAACACATAAATTAGTAATTGATTTGTTCAATGAAATAGATTTAAATAAAGATAATTCAAACAATAAATATTCAATTTATTCTGAACCTGGTCATATTTTATATTTGTTAGGAATGAAATTATCAAATGGCACATATATTTATTTTGACAAAAATTGTCCTTTAAATTTTGAAAAAATAGGTGAGATATACAAATATATATTTCCAATCATAAATGAAAAAGAAATTACATATACATGCAAAATGTATTTTGATGAAAATGAAAAAACAACATCTATCGGATCATTGATTATAACTTTTTTTCAAAAAGATCCTAACTTAAAAAATATTGATAAGGAAATTTTAAAGAAATATATCAAATATGATATAGAAAATAATTTATATAAACTTTTATATGGCACAAAACAGGAGGATTATTACGTTAATAGTAATAATGGGAGATACAAAGAACAAAGTGTTGACATAAATGAATCAACGACATCTAATCTACAGTCAATCAATATTCATAAAGAATACTGTAATAATAATAATTGTATTGAACTATTTAATAAATCACGATGTTCTTCTATTTGTGGTAATGGATTCAGATTGTTAGATGGATATAATATACGTTATGATATTCAATCAGTAATACCATGTAACAATGGAGAATGTACACCTGAAGATGCTGCTGAACCTTTTGTCATTTTTGCATGGGCATCTATAGTTTTTTTCTGCATCATATTTGCAATATTTGTCTTCATGTTATACTTTATAATAAATAATTCCAACAATGGAAAAACGAAAGTTTCCGATCCATTTTTCACCTATGACACTAACATCAAGTCATCAGAAATGATGTAACGTGAAGAAAAACGCATATTCATCAATTCAATCGACAACATGCGACGGAAAAACCCTTACTTCGTTATATTTGTGCATCTTTTCCCTTTGTTTTTTTTTTTTTTTTTTTAAATTATTTGATCTTGTATTACGAGCAGTAGTCGTGTGACGGTAGCAGTAGGGAGGAAACGGCTCATTCGCAAAACACTTTTTCTCCCTCTGTACACTACCTCCACTTTCCCTCTCCACTACCCCCCCCCCCATTTATGCACTTTTGTGCATCCCTACTTTTGTAAATTTTAGTAAAACTCTGTAAAAAAAAAAAAAAAAAAAAAAAAACTGATGCAAACAGACGTTCTTCAGCGTACGGGACGAATCACTAACGTGCGTACGTAAAGCGTTTTCTTAAAGGTATTTTAAACGTGGAGCAAAACCGTATTCTACCCATAGGGGGGAAATGTGGAAAATGCTGAAGCGTTTCAAAAAGAATACAACTCCTCATGGGCATTGCATACTTTATCGATTTATCATAAATCAAAAAGTATGTACTTAGCTTTTTTCAAGAAATGCGCAATAGTCACTAATAGGCATATTCATCACCCAGACGTTTCTTTCAAAATGTATGAGCGAGTTGTGTACAATTATGTACCTATTCCCAAACATTTACACGTGCATGCGGCTTTCGTCGCATCACGACTTTTTTCTGCATGCAACAAGCTCTCCATAAAAATAACTTATTGTGCATCACATTCGAATAAAGCCACTCCTCTGCTTGGCGCCAACTCGCCCTCTTATATGTGCATGCATACAAACGTGCGTGTACATATATATAGGTATATATGTATTCATATATATGTATATGTATGACACACTTGTGGAAAGTGCCTCCCCTTTTCCACTACTTTACCCCTTTTTAAATGTACACCGGCACAATGAAAAAAAGTAGCATATTGGCAGTTCACCGTTGGGTAAAAATCGCATGGAAAAATGGTTTATTTTTTTCTTCAGTTTTATATATTCCTATCTGTGTAAATGATGTGTTAAATCATTATGAAAATTTCGGAAAAAGAGTGAAGAAAGAAAAGGGTTATTATATACACATGTTTTTCCTAAAAAGGGTACCTATATCTTTGTGCGAACATGTGCGTAGTAGTAATCACTCATTAGATGATGTTACTAGGAAGAAAGAATTAGAAAAAGGAGAAAAAAGCCCCTTCTTAAAATTAGCCGAATATCAATATTTTCCGTTTGAGCTAGTTATTCATTTTTTTAAAATACCCATACGATTTATTTTCCATTCTGTATTTTATTTTTACCAAGTTTTTTACAACACATTTTATCATGCTTTTCATTTTTTAAGTAAAAAATTTGTACACACATCAAACGAAAAATGTCGGCATTCTCCCTCCATGCCAATTAACATACTTAGCAGTTTTGTGACCATTCATAAAAGTAATAATACCGTAGAACCCTTTTTCAAAGTAGATGAATTGACATTTCTCGGATCGGGGTTCATCTATGACCGCAGGGGTAAGTGCACTACGGGAATAAGTGCACGAATGAGCACATGATAAAGAGGGAACAGACATCTTCAAGGATGGAAAACATGTTTTGAGAAAAAGTGGACGAGATAAAACGTGTTTTTATACGTTCTTTTTTTTTTTTTTTTTTTTGTTCTCTCTCTCCCTTTTAAGGATACATCCTGACTGCTGCACACAACATAACAGTAAAAAAAAACATATATATATATTTATATATATATATATGTCTATATACATATATATATATGTATGTGTATGTATACGTAAAAAATGTAGCATCCTTTATAAGTAGAAGGATAAACATTCACATAATGTGCCACTTGTACAATTTCGAATGAACCCTTTGAAGTGCGCAGACGACACATTCGTTGTGAAGAATGGAGACGACTTCTACCTGGCAACGGTAGCCGGTTTGCACAGGGGTAAAGAAAAGACCTTACGGAAAAAAGAGAAAATGCTCAAATTTTGGCAGTCACCCTTTAATAAAGGAACATGTTTATGGGCTTCTGCGCCTCTTGATTACGCGTACATGCACGGATACACATGTAGTAACTGCGCACGAGCACATGTGTTTCCCCTCGCACGTACCTCTTCTCGCCATAGAGTCAGATGTGTGCGTTATGAAAATCATTTCGAAGGAGAGCTTTTCCCACATATCCCTAGGTAATACGCATGCATAACCCATTAGAGAAATTGTACCGTTGGAAAGTTACAGCTTCACAATGTTTTTCAAACAAATTGTTACGCAGATTCCATACGTGAAGATTTAAGACTAGGCGAACCCGTAATTACATATGGACAAATACAAGTACATCCCTTCATGCGCTTTTTTGTGCTCTTTATTTTTATTTCCTCAGTGTTACTTTCCCTTTTAAAAATTGTATACATTCCTATCGATTATATTACATCCTTTTAGAAGTTCGACAAGGAAATATACAGCATTGGTGTGGTTAATCAACCCAAGCAAACGTTCACTACGTTTGCAAATTTTAATGAGAAGAAGGAGGCATGCCTTTACCCGTTTGTTCAGATAAGCAATCCTATCAACAAAGGTTGGTCCGTCGGGATTCGATCGTAGATTTTACCACATTCCATGCTTGCCATGAGAAATCTGTAGCAATTCTGCGCAAGTTCAACAGCCCTCCTTTTTTTCCCTATTAAGTGGCATTTCGGACCTTTCCATCGCACGGGTATCGAATGTTTGCCACACCAAGCTTCGCGATTGTCTCCCCTTTTTTTTTTTTTTTTTTTTTTTTTTTTTTTTACGTTGAAGGCATGTCAGGTTCGCCATTACTGGATGGACAAGGAAACCTTGTCGGGATGATACAAAAAAAAATAGACAATTACGGGTACACACGGATGAGAGAATACCATAGAAGGACGTGTTTATGTGTGCACTTAAACTTGCGTGTGTGTTCAAATGCACGCAGTTAAAAATCTCGAATGTTTTCTCCATATTTATCAATAGATTGGCTTTACCTGCGCATATTCTAAAGAAGGTTGCATTACATTTGCAACGTAATGGTACATACGAAGAACCCTTCTTAGGTGGGCAATTAAAAATGAAGATAAAACACACACCAGTGCTATCCATTGAAAAAATTCTCATCAAAACAAATGACAATTTTTTTATGATGTCCCTCTCTTAATGACAGGAATAGTGCTAAAGGAAAGGGAGGATTACATAAAAAGCGACAAAACTTGTAAAAAAGGTACACCTTCCATTTCATTATTTTATTTTATTTTTTTCTTTTTTTTTTCACTGAATGGAAACGTGTTTGTTTTGCATTGGATGTACACACAGATTTTATCTGGGCAATTTTAATTTTTTCCTTTTGTTTTGTATTACGCGTAAATTTTATCGTGACCGTTATATTTCCCATTTCGCTGTATTTACCTTACTTCACTTAATTTTTGGTTCTTTTTATTTTACCCCTTGTTCACTCTATGTAGAGCTAAAAATACATGACATTTTGACCAATTCACCCGCGGAAATTGGCGGACTAAGGAAAGAAGACTCCATTTTGAAGATTAACCAACAGGAAATAAAGGGCATTTGCGAAGTGAGTGAAAGCGACAAAAAAAAAAAAAAAAAGAATCCTAGTTGCACATATGTTGAGCCCCTTCACCATTGCAACATGGTGACAGCACGATGTGCTATACATTCATAGGAGAAAGTCGCATAGTGATGTTTCCCCCTTAGGAATTCTTTCCTAGATTTCTGAAAAATGAATTTCCTATTTTCAGGTACACGAAATTCTGAACAGTACAGGTAATGGATACATCGACATTGAAATTATTCGAAATAATAAAAAAAAAATAATAAAGGTAATTAAAAATAAAAAAAAAAAAAAAAAGCCAAGGGTAAAAACATGCGATCGAAAACGACTTCGCTGGTGGTGCGTCAAAAACAATCCTGCGCATTTATGTTACAATTTTTTCCGAGTCATATATTTTGTTCACAATTTTGAAACTGATGGAAATGCGTAGATATAGTGCAATCGAAATGAGTTTACATAATTACAATTCGTTATCTTACATAAAATGTTTTCCGGGCGCTTTTTACCATTGCTATAAAGTGTAGTAGTATTTTCTTTATTGTACACCAGTTCAGAAGTACCTGTATTTGTGCGTTTAGTTCACGCCCGTGTCGCTATACGAACGTGCAGGGCACGTGTCCCTTTTTTACGTCACACGGTTCGTGTGCTCTCCTTACACTGCATGACGCATGCCCTGTTTGCACCTTTTCCAATTTTCAGGTTAAACTATGGTAGCTTATAGCTCCTCCCATGCTATAGTATTCCCCTTTGATAAGCTTGAATTGTGCAAAATGCGAAATGTATCCCCTTTTTTTTTGTCTTCTTTTTTTGTTTTTTTTTAATTTGACGTTCCAACGTTGCTTTATCTCCATCCCTAGGGAGAGTACAAAAATGTGGGGCAACTCCAAATTTGCGCTTCTAGAAAGTAATACTTTACAACAAATGTGCGAACAAAATATACAACACGATATTGTTAAAACTGACCATACGGTGTTCCATTTTTTTCCATTTCACCTTACAGATATAAATAAGAATGATAATCTCGAATATAAGCTTTTTAAAAACATCAGTTTTAACAAAATTAAAACTAATTTGAAAAACTTTCTTGTCGTAAATAAAAAAATTAACATCTCCGATGTGAAGCACGTCTCCTTTTTGGGTTAAACAAAAAAGGGGAGCTACCTTCGCATGTGCAAACGGTCCACCCGTTGTAGAGCGCGACGCGAAGCACGAAGGGATCCACAGCCCAATGAACAGCGGCATGCATATTACTGCTCTCATCTCTCCAATACACACTGTTATATTTCCTCTTCTCAGGAAAATTTCACAACTACACCCAAATAGAGAACTACGGGGTGAATGAAATCTGCATCCTGGGAAGGAGCAATGTCGGGAAGTCTACCTTTTTGAGAAACTTCATAAAGTATATGATAAATGTAAATGAGCACGCGAATATTAAGGTGTCGAAAAACAGCGGGTGCACAAGATCCATAAATATGTATTCATTTGAAAATGCAAAAAAAAAAAGGTTATTTATACTGACAGATATGCCAGGTTTAGGCTACGCTGCGGGAATTGGTAAAAAAAAAATGGAGCACTTGAGAAAAAATTTAGATGATTATATATATTTACGAAATCAAATTTGCTTATTTTTTGTCCTAATCGATATGAGTGTTGACATACAAAAAATTGACGTGCAGCTGGTGGATGCCATCCGGTAAGGAGTGGAAATACGAGAGATGCAATGCTTGTGCGCGCGGTGTTGACCTCTGAAGGGTGAGCAAAAAAGTACATATCCTAAGCAGCTGCACACATACACGAACACGAATATGCACCTTCCCTGTTCAGGCGAACCAACGTTCCGTTTCGGGTTATCTGCACGAAGAGCGACAAGTTCAGCGCGAACACCAACGATCGGCTGAACGCTATTCGGAACTTTTATGCACTGGATAAAATCCCCATACACATCTCAAAATTTTCCAGTCACAATTAGTAAGGCGTACAGAAAAACAAAGTACAAACGGGGGGGGCGTCGTGGTTCCTCCTGTGGAAAGCTCCCATTCGTCCTAGCGCGTTCAAACACACACACATACACCCTCTTATATATGTGTTCTCTCTTTTCAGCATAATCATTTTTAAGGAAATTCAATATCACTGCAATTTAAATAATGCGTGATCTTCATATGTTTATTCTGCGGCGTAAAGAAGATCCTGCTCCAGAGAAAAAAAAAAAAAAAAAAAAAAAAAGGCTTGGCGCATTGAATATGTTTTCCCACCCATGTGTGGTTTTTCCTGCATTCTTCACCTAGTTCCCCCTCATGTGAAGTAATTTAGACCTCCTTTGTACATGTCCAAAATGTTGAGCTGTTCTTCTGTGAAAACAAGCTTGTATTTGTACTCCCACTCGTCTTTGTGAGTTCGTAGAAAATTCTGAATACATTTCTCAATTTCCTTTTTAATGTTATGTCCTGTGTTGTTGGACATCCTAGCGACGCTAATCAAAATGGGAGGTAGCCACTCGGGGACATAATTTGGAAAAGAATTCACAATACTGATAAGAGTATAAATGGCAATATATTTCTTTTTCTCTATAATTTTAGTAGTTATTTCTCCATTTGGTGAAAAGCAGGAGTTATTTTTTGGTGGATTAGCTATGATGAGAAAATAGTTGGAAATTTTTTTAAGTGTTAATTCATCATAGTAACAAAAGACAGAAGATAAAATAGTACGAGATAGGTTCTGAATTTCTAAACATTTATCTACTAGTAGGGATATAAATATGTTCATAAGAATACAATTTTCTTTTTTGTTGTAAAAAAATATACAATAATACGAATGGAAATAAAAACAAAATTGTAATACAGCATTTCTTATCTTCCAGTTATTTTTATTTAGAAGAAAAATAAATTCTCTCATAATTATTGTTCCTATATGTTCTCCAAGGAGTAGATCAAAATTGTTTTTTTCTCCATCTTCTTCATCTTTGGGAAACATTTCGTATATATTATTATCCCCATTCATATCTTCACATTTTATTTCGTTAAAATTAAAGAGATACAAAGATGGACATAGAAAACATTTTATAGCTTTATTTACAAGTCCGTTTATAAAATTATCTACCAGTTGAAGTGATAATAAAAACATTTTCAGAAATTGTGTACTTAGATTACCTAACACGTACATACACCTATTTGTGAACATGTTTACTGTCAAATAAGCCAATGTTTCTAACACATAAATATGTGTACATTGCTTTGAAATATTTTCACTACTCTGCAAATACAATACAACCTTATTAACTTCTCTGTATAAAAACAACATAACGTTGTAGTAAATACAGTTTAGATGTGGGTAGTGAGTACGATCATGCAATACGTAAAGAATTCGTGCTATCAGATCTCCAACTATTTGTCTCACAGTTATATTCTCATTACTCACAAATTGTAAAATTTGCATTATACTGCTATCTATTATATTATTGTCTTTATGTATGCTATATAACAACATAATACTCAGTAGCTGCATTTTTTTTTTAAAAACTAAATTAGATACATCCTGAAAATGGAAATGTAAACTAAATCGAAATAATTTGTCATACCTATGAATGTATTTCTTCTTTATATGTATAAACAGTAGATGAAAATAATATAACCAATAATTAAAAACCTCCACATTTACTACGGCTATTTCCTTTTCTAATAACGCCACAACGTTTTCAATTATCGAATCTACCTCTTCACTGTTCTTTAACTTTCGCAATGCAAAAAGGAGAGGACACACTAGCGAAATTAATGTACACTTATACTCATTATCCGCATGCGCGTCCATTTGCAATTCCCTCAAAATGGGCAGCAGTACCCCACCAATGTAACTCCAACCATGCTCCAAACCTGATTTTTTTGCCTCGTTTACCGTGCAAATAGCGATGTCTGTATTTCCCGCCTCACGAGTATCCTCCTCAGATTGTGCTTGCCCTTGCAAGTTTACTAAAAACTTGAAGAACGTGTAGTAGGCGAAAAAATCGCGGATGTGTGTCTCGCTTATATGGGAGAAACCCTTGAATGATTTATGCACCTTGCAGAGATTTACAATTATAGCATTTATGCTGTTGCTCTTTTTTTTGCTCTTCAAATTTTTGTAAATGCATATTTCTACAAAATTCCTATACATCTTTTCATTCTTAAAAACGTTTGCTAGGGTAATGGGAATAAGAGCTTTGCATTTGTTATTACTGTTAAAATACCGTAGCACTTTGATAAATCCACAGAAGGCTAGATTATACACATGAACATTTTTTTTAATTGAAAAATTTTCGACCAAATAATGGAAATAAAAATCTGTGTAATTTTCAATGGCAAAATTGCTAAAGCAGATGAAAAAGGAGAGAATAACTACTTGCGCATAGACATTATTTTCTTTTTCACTTTCTTCTTTTAAAAAAAATATAAGCTCATTTAAGTTTTTTTTTTTTTTTTTTTTTTTCTTTTTCTGTTCTGAATCGTTTTTAATGAATCTACTATTAATAATCGAATATACTAACTTCATACATTTCAATGTTACATCTTCTTTCTGAATTTCTAATCTCAATATGGTTAAAATAATTTTAATGTACTTTTTCAACAAATATATGTCTGCTCCTATCTTTTTTACCAGCCCAGAGTTGTTTGTAATATTTACTATAATCCCATTGAAGCATCCGATGCACTTGTTCTCGAAGTAATCACTCGTGCTCATCTCTCCCAGGCACTTTTGGCTTCCCATTCTGCTTAGTCCGTCACCCTGGGTTTCATCGCGGCCATGGTTTGCAGATTCGATGCTTCCGCCGTTTTCATCATCGTTTTCATTTCCCCTTTCACCGCCGTTTCCTGTTGCATCCGCCTGGATGTTATCCACACCATTCTCGCTTCTTTTCATGCCGCTCGAACCATTGACCCCCTCTTGCATACTCTTCTTCCCTTTTTTGAGCGCATACAATTTAGCAAAACCTTTGAGGTAGAAGGCACATATTTTGAGGAAAGGGACTTTGATTATTTTGAAAGAGGGCAAAATTAGTTTGATAGTATTCTGGGCATAGCTCCTAACTTGAGAATAAATAGACAAACTGACAAAGAACAAAACGTTACAAAGTTGTTCTCTATATCCACTGAAGCAGTAGTTTTTCTTCCTATGTTTCAATCGCTCATTGAAAAGGAAAAATATATTGTTAATATATTGGCTTTTTATAATATCATAGTTGTAGCTAAATGGGTACATATTATAGGTAAAAGATAACACAGTATTTATATACTCATTATACAAACTAGTGTTAGGATTTTCACTACACTTTAAAAGTAAAAAATGAATACATTTAATTATTTTTCTTTGAATTTTTGCATCTCCTTTTATATGTGTTTCCATAGTATTTATCACATTCGTAAAAAAATTATCTTTTACTCTTTTTATTTCTTCTTTGTCTATAGGTTGCTGTATATGTGTATCCTTTGTTACATCATCAGCACTAGCAACATTGCCAACACTAGCAGCATTGCCAACACTAGCAGCATTGCCAACACTAGCAGCATTGCCAACACTAGCAACATTGCCAACACTAGCAACATTGCCAACACTAGCAGCATTGCCAACACTAGCAACATTATCAGCACTAGCAACATTATCAGCACTAGCAACATTGCCAACACTAGCAACATTGTCAACGCTAGCAACATTAACAGAACTGAACGACGATTTATAGTCTAATTTTTCATCATTCACATTGTACTGAACTATAGATGACATATGCAGAATCTCAGTTGGTATATTTAATATATGTAAAGATATATCCATGACAATTTCAGATGCATACACGTATAAATAAAATGATAACTTCGTATTAATAATGTTACACTTTGTGAGTAAATAATGATAGTTATACCTTTCATCTGGATATAATGAACTAAGTGGTTTAATTATGCATTTAAGTATCTTATATATCCTAGAGATTACATTTGAATGATTTAAAGGAAATTTCCATAATATATTCCTTTGTTTTAATTTTCTTTTCTCTACATATTTTTTTATGTTAGGTGAACTAATTGGTATATTGCACTGAATTAGTAAATCTACCATATGGTCTAGTAAGAAGTATATAATTTGTTTACCTCTTTTGACATTTTCCAAAGTTGGAGTTTTCCACTTTACTACTTCTTCTTTATTTCCTACAACGGATGAACAAGTGTCATAATTTCCATTTTGTATATTTCCTTCCCCTTGAAATGTACTATGCGGATTACTTACAATGTGCCAAGGAACACACCAAGATGCAAGTGTTCGAACTTTCTCTTCCCAACTCATATTCTCACTAACATCAAAAAAGGAAAAATTTTTCACTGTAATGCAAAAATTATGCTCTAAGAATTTACTTACAATTTTGCAAATGTATTTAAAAACTGTGTTGTTCTCCTCAACTATGTATATTTCTACTAAGTGATAAATGTCATCTACATTCAGAAAATCTCCATTAGCTCTTCTAATTAGGCTGGCCAAAAAGTGCAGATAGCATTTCACCGTGTCGTCGTTCGCGTACTCGTTTTTCGTATACACAAATTCGTCTTGCTCGTTTTCCCCCTTTTCCCTATTTTCCTCGTCTCCAAGCGTAGTGCCCCCCGATGTGGCAAGTCCTCCCAGTTTCTTCTTCCTCCTCTTGGTGACTACCTTTTTGTAAAACCAGTTAAACAAAGTGTCGAAAATTTTTTTGTTGTTGATCAAACCGATAGCGTAAGGAATGATGGAAAGCGACTTTGCATTTTCCTGTTCTATATTATTAAGAAACTTCTGACATAGTTCAAAAACAATCTCGTGATCTAAATGTACAATAAGTGAAACAATGGTTGATTTCAAACCTGTATATAAATCATTCTCCAACTTGTTTTCCTTATTTTCCCCATTTTGCTTCTTGTTATCTCTACTTTTCGCATTTTTTGTAAATTTCACAAAGTACAAAATTTTCTCAAAAAAATCCATCACCCAGTAGCACAAATAATCAATCAATTCTTTCCTCTCCGCAAGTAGTAAAGATACTTGTTCATCCGTTGGAACTTCTTTTCCCAACATAGCTCCAACGATATGCCCCTTCTCTAGCTCGGCCAATCTCCTAAATTCGAGCATAGCCATTGTACGATCCTTAGCGCTGAGTTCTCTCTCCATTTTCACAATAGGAATGTAGGAGAACAAAATGCTGAGGAAGGAAAATATAGTAAAGCTTTTATAAATGTCGCATATGTCAATACCCATATTCATAATGTACAGTATGTCCTTTAGATATTTAGCTTTATACTTTATTATCAATGGCAATAACAAACATAGGGATAACAAACAGTTGCAAATCTGTGTCGATGTGTTTACATTACCCAGACATTCCAATATTTTCTTAACAAAAATGTCTAAACAGTTAATATCAATAATGCATAAATGTTTTATAATGTTTTCAAAAAGACTAGAACCTTTACTACTTTTTGGGAACATTCCCTGTACTGCTAAAGCGGTGAATTTTTCCACAACAATATTTTTATCCTCTTCCGATATGAAATAATTCATTACATAATCGTCACTTCTGTTTAGTGATTCCTTCGTTGGAATATTTTTCCCACAAATAGATTCTTTCTTTGCAATCTCTCTCATATAAATCTCTTCCCTTTTGAGTTTCCTAATAAAGCAATACAGGAAGGAATTTACGAAAAGATTTATATTTCCTATGTGTTTTCCTACGTTCGATGGATGGATATGAGGCATGAAAAGGGAAGTAATGATGTTCAAAAAATCGTGCGTATCGATATTTTCAAAAATGGAAAAATTGGTCCCCATGTCACTATCCTGCTGAACATTAGGAGGTGTATCAGTTTTGGAATCTTTTGTAATATTTTCTTCTCTCGATAATATGTCTCCATCTAAAATGTTTACACTAAAGTTCTTTTCTTCTAAGTAGGTGAGAAAATTATGAAGCATTATTTTTTCCTTTTCTTTATTTTGTACCCTCTCATTTGTCTCCTTTGTACCTTCCTTTCTAAATTTCTTGTTAAGAATGAAAACAAATATTTTTGAAATGGTTTTTACTACACTATCATCATCATTAATCAGTATGGTGTATTCATCTGGGATGAAATATTTGGATGAACTTAGCTGTATGTTATTTGGCAATTTTATATAGAAGAGAAATAAAAAAAAAAGCATTGGGAGTAATTCTTGTATTTCCTTTTCTACATTCAAATTGTACATATATGCATATTTTAATCCTTTATATATCATTTTTACAAATGCAAAATTGATACTATGCCAATTGCATCTTTTTACTTTTTTGTATAAGTAAACAATTTTCCCATGTTTAATTAGCTTATAACACAAATCATCAGAACTTAGCTGACTCAATATAACAAAATTTAAAAAGATTGTATTATATCTTGCACAAATTTCTAACTGGTCTACCGAACACGTGGTAAGATCACTTGTACATGGGACAATCCCTCCTACGATTTCGTCTACAATATCAAAATTATTTTCTCTGTGTAACTTTTCTTCTAGTGGTCCCTTTACCTTTTTATTTAAGAGAGTATTTATCAAGAGTGCAGAATCTGCATCTGTCGTAGTACTAGCACTGCTTTGTGCAAAGCAAGATTCTCTTTTGTCGACATATTCTTCATACATTACTGGAAAGAAATTGTTAAAAGCAAAATGTACCAAAAGGTTATGTACATTAATGTTGTAATAACAGAATGGTTTTAAATTAACAAGAATAGTTAGAACAGAATCTATGTAATTTTTATATGCATTATGACTATATTCACGATTATTTATATTTCTACATGTAAGATAATCATACAATAAATCAAACAAATATCTATACTCAATTACGTTAAAAATACATTTCTGAACATATAATCGAAAGTATTCATTCTTTCCATGTATTATAATCTCCTTATTATGAAAAGAACCATCATAATCTTCTCCTTTTTCATATATCCCATTAAAAGTTACATAATAAAAATCGCTTACCACTTGACCTTTATTTTCGTTTATACTACTGTCTATATCACTTTCTTCCATAACGTTCTTATACTCATCGTAATAATGATCACTCATTTGTGCATAAGAATTGTCTGTAACATCACTATCATAATAATCTTCCACAGGTGGACTTTTACCTCCACACATATCCTTCTCTATCAATTGAACATCGTAATAAAAAAAAAAATGATCTAGAATATATTTTTTTATATTTTTCAGAATGTTCGAAATTACTTGACATATGTATGTTTTTAAATTTGGACTAATATTCCTATTTTGTAATGAATACCATAAATATTTTATAACAAAAATATAAAAGTGGAAAGATTTATGTTTCGTTGTATTTCTAGTTTCATACGAATTAAACAACTTAATCACCGATGTTACATTGTACGAATTGTTCTTCCTACGTGTTGCTATCTTTTTAATTTCGCACAATATTTCGTATTTCTCTCTATTTACATTTGTCCTAATCTTCCTAGGCAAAAACGAACTGTAATCGTTCAACTCTCTCAATGTACGCAACATTGTGATCATTGTTTTGTATACTTAACTTTCACCTTGTACTTAATCACTTTGCCGTAAAAAAAAAAAAAAAAAAAAAAAAAAAAGGGAATATGAAAGGGGGTAGATGGTTCTTCGCCTGAATCCCTAATGCGTAGCTACTTCCTTAGAGATTGGGCCAAATGGAAGATTCCTAATGGGTGACACTCTTGAAAGGAGAGCTTTAATTTTTCTACCCTCTTCGAAGGCGTAATCCTATGCTTGCCAAGCCAACACTGTATCGCTTCGATATCTTATCGAGAGTGGATCAGCGCTATGGAGTGTCACAGTGTTATTCTGCAGTGTTATTCTGCAGTGCTACTCTGCAGTGCTACTCTGCAGTGCTATCCTGCAGTGCTACTCTGCAGTGCTATGCTACGACGCAGTGTTCCTTTTTTATTTCCCCCTTTACGCTACTGTTACTCGTGTGCGTGTCTGCCTGTGTGCGCTTCTTTTTTTTTTTTTTTCCCCTACGATATTAAGTGCTTTTCGTTAACTTTTTTATTCTTTTTTTTTTTTTTTTTTTTTTACATGGCTTAAAAAAGTTCTTTTTCTTTTTGTTTCTTTGCTTTATTTCGCTCTTTTTTTTTTTTTTTTTTTAACCTTTCTGGAAAAAATGCAGATTTGCTTTAAATGGGCATTTCACTTTTTTTTTTTTTTTTAGCTTAAAAATTTTAAAAGGCATTTGTATTTACTGCTAGTGTTTTGGTCTCCTCGATTTTTTTTATTTTTCTGCCCGTGCGACTCCGCATGCACTGCCGTTTGCACTACCGTTTGCGCTCCGGCTTGAAATATCGTTTGCCCCTTCGGTTTGAATTGCCGTTCACACTACCGCTTGCGCTCCGGCTTGAAATATCGCTTTTCCCTTCGGTTTGAATTGCCGTTCACACTACCGCTTGCGCTCCGGCTTGAAATATCGCTTTTCCCTTCGGTTTGAATTGCCGTTCACACTACCGTTTGCGCTTTTGTCAGGTGCTTTTTATTTGTACATAAGTTTGTACCATGACAATGGAAACCCACCCTTGCAGTTTTTTTTTCCGTCCGTTCGTTCCCAAAGGAGGGGCACGAGAATAAACGAATACGCGAATAAGTGCATACACGAAAATGCATGCCTGTGTAGGTGTATGTTTATGTGTATGTTTATGTGCATGTTTATGTGCATGTTTATGTGCATGTTTATGTGCATGTTTATGTGCATGTTTATGTGCATGTTTATGTGCATGTGCATGGCCCTGTCCATGCGAATATCGCAGGTAGCCCCTGGGGTAAGCCACCATGCACTGTACTAGCAAACTAACATTTCTGTATGTATAATTCACCGTGTTGTCACACAGAGCAGAGGGAGCATGAAATTACAAGGAAGTACACCCTCCGCCCATAAGCCATATTATTAAAATAAGGGAAAGAATTGGTAGAAAAAGGAAAAGTTCTATGAAAAATCATTATACAATAATTTGCTCGTCATTTTTTTGAGGACACCAGAAACACGACATATATAAGCACCCCCTCGTTTAACCCTAGTTGCGCCATTTCGCTGTTTTATCTCATCATAATGAAACAACAAATAACAGATGTGATAAACGTACATTTGAAAAACCACATGGAGAAGAGGCACTTTGGTGTATGGTTAAACTGCAGTACCTAACGAACTGCTTAGGCCATTTTGAAAAAAAAAAAAAAAAAAAAAAAAAATCATTTATTCCCTCACAAATGTTTTCTTTCGCAAACAGCCTATTCGGAAAAATTGGTGTATGTCACATAAGCGCAAAGCATGTGCATACATACTTCCCCCAACTTCCTACATTACGTTTTTATATATTCATGTGGACTAAAAATTGTTTGTAAGTTCCCAATTGGTTACAATTATTTCTGAAGAGGGAATAAAAGTCATAGTATTAGTGTGATGAACCGTTGCCTTGTGTAGAATCTTTACTGCGTCCTAAATTATTTTTTCCATTTTAACAATTTTGCACGCATGATGGAAAAAATAGAAAAAAAAAAAAAAAAAAAATTACCTGCTGCAGTATCTCCGCATGGTTACTAAAAAAAAGATATCATTTTGCCGTTTTGCCGTTTTGCCGTTTTGCCGCTTTGCCGTTTTGCCGTTTTGCCGTTTTGCCGCTTTGCCGCTTTGCCGCTTTGCCGTTTTGCCGCTTTGCCGCTTTGCCGCTTT
The DNA here is from genome assembly GCA_900088485.1 of Plasmodium ovale wallikeri. Classification (NCBI taxonomy): domain Eukaryota; phylum Apicomplexa; class Aconoidasida; order Haemosporida; family Plasmodiidae; genus Plasmodium; species Plasmodium ovale. Next base: position 153,500 of record FLRD01000149.1, read on the forward strand.
GCCCATTTGTATAGCTAAAGGAGCATGCGAACAAAGGTTCTGTTATACTTACACAAAAACTAACCATTTTCTAAAATCATACTTCAATTGAATGTGCTTGTTTCCATTTTAGTGACCTTGTTAGGAGCATCTCTCTTCTTTTCTGCCTAATATGACTTATTAATATGATAAATGTAGATACAAGAATTTTCCAAAAAAGCATATATATATATATATATATATATATATATATATACATGTATATATTTTTTTTTTTTTTTTTGTAACTTTTTGGAATAACCTTAAAAGTAACGTCCGTCCAATTTTCTCTTTAAATATACAGTTTTTTTTTTTTTTTTTATGATAGTCGAAATGTACCGCATAAGAAGAGTATACTTCAGTAATGATGTTAATTTAGGCAACCTATTAAGAAAAAAAGCTATCCTTTTTGAAAATGTTAAAAGGGAATATTGTAAAAAAGAAATAATAGTTAATTATTTTTATATGAAAGGATTAAAATTGGAAAAAAATGATATACACATTATGACTAACATTTTGTGTAGACCAACAGGAAGAATTATGGTTTTAATTGAAGATAAAAAAAAGAAAAATTTTTCTTTCGATTTTGATGTATCACATAAAGGTATGATAGAAACACATGAAAAGGAGAGTAAGATAAAAAATTATTTTATGGATGAGAATAATATTGAATATAACGAAATTGATGATGATAAATCCCCAGTAAGTAATGATGATAAATCCCCAGTAAGTAATGATGATAAATCCCCAGTAAGTAATGATGATACAGTGGCTATCTCAGAAAAAAGAGAAAAAGATATTTCTCCTTTTATGAAAAAGAAAAGATTTATCCAAATGAATATATATGATGATACTCCTAAGAATGAAGAAATAGGTGGTAACTCAACAGCAAATATAAATTTGAAAAGAATATTTACCGATTGTAAAATTCATCTTTGTGATAATTATGAAATTGAAAAGTTTGTAGAAGAATGTGAAAGATTTATAAGATTCACAGAAGACATTAAAAGAATTTCAAAATTTGAAAATCTCGATAAGATAATTACTATTATAAATATTCCTAGTTGTTATGGAAGAAAAGAACTTGCAAAAACTATACTAGATTGTTCAAATATTAGAATAGATCTAAAAAATATAATATTTCGATTTAAAAAAAATGGAATTCAAAGTGATTGTGCTTATGTATTATGTAATACTATAAGTGAAGCTAATATACTCATAAATAAAATGCAAGAATATCCTATTGCAAAAAAATATCATCTAAAAGAATTTTACGGAACTTCCTTTTTATATGCCTCTAAAAATAACCTATTCCTCAGCTGTGAAAAATTAGATTACCTTACCATTTTTTCAAAGTATAAAATATTCACTTGTGGATGGCATAAAGACATATCCACTCGGGAGTTTGAGAGCTTTTTAATAACTTTAAAGATATTTCCCAAAAAAATTGTAAAAATTAACTACACCTGGGGGAACACAACCGTGGACAAAGTGGCAGGAAAAGCGGTAGGAAAAGCGGTAGGAAATGCGGTAGGAAAAGCGGTGGAAAACGCGATGGAAAACGCGATGGAAAAAGTGGAAGGAATAGCGGCAGGAAAAGCGGTAGAAAACGCGATGGAAAACGCGGTGGAAAACGCGGCAGAGGCAGACAAAGCGGCGAGTTTTGATGGCGATCAACTTGCGCAAAGTGCGGTAGAACCCAATCACGTCACGATCAACATCGACGAGGTTTGCGCCGCCGCGGATGATCATGGCTCGATATCAGCAAACGGATTGAGCGAGTTTAACACCTCCTCTTTTATATTATTTTTTGAAAATATGAGAATGACTAAAAAGGTCTTTACCAAACTGGAGCGACTAAAAAAGAAGTGGAAAATGGCAGCTGCCAGTAATTTTTACGCGTACCCCAAAGTGGTAAAGACTGGAGTAGAGCATTATGACACGTATTGGCTCGTTTGGGCACGTAATGGTGCTCCGCTTGCGCCGTTTTTGCTCCCCCCCCCCTTTACGAAAAAAATGAGAAAGCACGAATCGTAAAGATGCACGAATCGTAAAGATGCACGAATCGTAAAGATGCACGCATCGTAAGGATGCACGCATCGTAAGGATGCACGAATGCGTGCAGCTGTCACATCTACAAACGTGCAGACAAACACATGCGCCTTTTTACAGCCGGATATCCATTTTGACGATGACGACGAGTACAAGGACGAAAATGAATACGAGGACTCGGATTTGGATGAAGAGATAGAGTATTAGTCGAAAAGAAAGGCTCTGAACGATGATAAGTCTGCGGAAATTATTCATCCTTTTGAGAAGTCTCGGACCGGCGCACACTGCCGCGTATCGTGCAAAGCTAAGTCTTCTCAAATTCCCTCGGTGCCACAATTCCAACGATATGTCACAGTTTTCAGTTCTGCCATTTTGTGGTAGTGCTTCTCTGGTGAACTCCCTACTTCACAATCTTCCTAATTCTATTGTGGAGTCCTGTGGACATATCAATCCGAATGTTTTTTACAAAATCGATTTCGTACACCACGCTACAAAGACGAAAAGAGGAAAAGTATCAGGATGATCGATGACTAAGTTTGCACACGTGAGAATGTTTTAAGGGAACATTCTATCCTTTCGTCAATTGCACTTACTTTTTCTCCTTATACGTAAAATAGTCATCGTTAATATTGAAGTAATAATTCATGATACGGTTCACATAGTAGGCAAAGTTTACCCATTTCTTTTCATTTAAATAAGACCACTGGTATTCCTGAACTGAAAGGGGATGCATGGAGGGGGGGAGGAAGTGGAAACAAATTATATGAGAGCGTCCGCGCGGATGCGTGGCACGCACTAGATTAAGGTCATGTGGCTTTCCATTGGCACATGAACTTGCGCGCATTCGTTTTATTATTTTTTCGCATTTTCGCATTTTCGCATTTTTTCACTGCTTCACTCTATCATTTTCTCATTTTCCCATATGCTTAATTTTTTTTTTTTTTTGTCCATTTTATGCGTACACTGCAAATTCTGAGTTGGCGAGTTCGAATGCAGAAACTCCTCATCCTCCAGGTTCCAAACGATTTCCCTAAAATGTGCACGTGCAAAGTGGGGATTAACTGTACGCCACGATTTCGAGGCATGAGTGCGCAACATGAGCGCGCAACATGTGCGCGCTATACGATTTCAATATCGTACCACAGTCGCCCACTGCCCTTACCTCCTTTCTTCCTCGTTCTCTTCCTTTTTGCTTTCGCCTTTTTTCAGCAACAAATACGGAATTAGCTGGTTGTGAATGTCGATTGAGGGCTCCTCCACGTCCTCTTCCTCGTTCTCCTCCAAGTCCTTCTCCACGTCCTCTTCCTCGTTCTTGTCCGTGTTCTCCTCTTCTCCCCCTTCACTTGTCTGGTTCTTCAGCTCCGAAATGGAAGAATCGTTGCACTTAGCTTCCTCCGAAGCATTTTGATTTCCACCGAGTTGCACTTGTTCCGATAAGCGTTCCCTGGATTGTCCTTCCAACGACTGCTTTTCCACCTGTTCGCGTTCATGAAGATTACCCGCATTACCCGCATTACCCGCATTACCCGCATTACCCGCATTACCCGCATCACCCGCATCACCCGCATCACCCGCATCACCCTCGTGAACTTGGACGCCCTGAGTGGAAACGTCTTGTATGATAGTGTTTCCCGGTTCTTCGCCTTTGTATATGTCTATGAGAGATAGAAGCTGATTCTTAATATTGGCATCATTAAATTTGGATGTGCTATTTCTTTTCTTAATATCATTAACAATATGTTGAATATTGTTATATATATCGGATTTATGATCAATAATATTTTTACCATCTGATTCTAAAATTTTTGTAGAGAGAGAAAAACGTTTATTATCATAATCTATGTTTATTAAAACACCTTTTAATTTATCTCCAATTCTGAATAAGTCATAAATATTATCAATTTTTTTTTTTGATATTTCAGAAATATGAATTAAACCAACAATATCATTATATTTAACCATTAATCCATATTTAGATACATGTATAATTTGAACATCAATAATATCATAAATATTAATTTTTCTTAATTGTTCATTTTGTTCATATAATAAATTTGATAAATTTAATTTAATTATGTCTGTACATAAAACTTTTATTTTTTTATTAAGTATAGATTCATCTATTTTTTCATTTTCATCTATACAAATTTTATATTTATATGATATGGCAGATATATGAATAAATATATATATATCATTGTAAGATACATTTATACCATTTTTTAAAATACCTACAACATTTACATCAAAAGGTTTATCTTTCATTTTATATAAAAATATATTGTTAAGATCATTTATTTTTTGTATATTTTTTAATGTTAACAATATTTTGTCTGGATATATTTTATATATTTCAAATATTAATTTATCATTAACTTTTAATACATTTTTTATGTCTGCAATATTATATGGCATTTGATCGATATGTATTTCTCCATAAAATGCATAATTAATATCAACATAAGCAAAATTTTTTTCTATCTTAAATATTTTTCCAAATATTAATTTACCAACGTATAGTCTTTCGTCATTATGTAATTCTTCCTTACTATCATAATTTAATATACTATACTTATTTAACGCTATATTTATCTCCTTGTCGTATTTCTCATTATCAACATAGTTATCAAAACCATACACATTCGTAACATGATCATTCGGTTTGTATATATCATACATTCTTTTTTGGTAGTTACTTATAATATCTTCAAGGACGTGTTTCCTCAAATCTTTGCTCTCTTTCACTCTTCTCAGCACGCTTGCATAGCTTTTGTCGCTCATGGGGGGCACTACTGCATTCGAACGTCGTTCTTCTTTCCCGCCAACCTGGGAAGGAGCCGTTCTAGCAGGAGCCCCTCTGCATGCCGCTACGCCTGTCTCCGAGTCTTTCTCCATATCTGCCTCCGCTTTTGCCTCCGTTTCTGCCGCCGCTTCTACCGCCGCTTCTGTCGCCGCTTCTGCTTCATCACCGCTTGGACTACTTCCCAAGTTGGGGAACCCTCTTTCCTTTTGAATGCCGCTCCTTGCCTTTTCCACCCTATCGTCAAAATTGTAATCAAATTGGCCATACTTGAAAAAGAAATATTCCTCATAATATTCATGTACAAAAGTTAAAAAATCATAATTATTTCTTTGCGGTTCTAATTTCCCCCTCCTAATATGCATATGCTTCACATGTTTTTTATACTCTTCGTATAATTCATCTAGGAAAAATTGATCCTTTCTTATTAATTTTTTATTATTTAAACTGTTATGGAATGTCATAATGACCTTATTAACGTCTTTGTAAAATTCTCTGCAGAAATTTTCATTGTCACAATTTCCTGCCTTTGCAGTACCTTCGCTGGTAATACCTTCATTTTGGTGTCCACTTCTTACCACGGTGCTATTTTCTGCACCGTCTTCCAGAGTAACATTATTTCCAACACTGCTGTGCGTTTCTAGCATCTCTTTACTGTTTTTTTCTTCATATGAGATGTTATGTGTGCCCGAATTATGACCATTCCCCATTCTGCTAATTTCATTCCCCTTTTGAAGGCTTCCATTCTTTTTAACATTGTAAATTTTCTTTGCCATACTTTTATATTTTACAAGAAAATTACGAATATGTACAGGTAATTTATCTTTCTTTAAAAGGGTATCAATATCTTGTAGTATATTTCCTTTGTTACTCTTAAAAGGTTCTAAGTTTATAATCTTGTCTATCTCTGAAATTATCTTTTTTTCGTCTGTGTAATTCTTATTATCGTAGAAGACGCCAAATAAATCAAAAGTGCTTTTACTACTTACAAAAGCATTATTATTTATTAATTTTTTATACAGCAGATCTTTTTCCTTTTTTGCAATTTCTATGTAATCTTTCTTGTCATTATCTCCATAGATATCATTACTACTATGTTCAACATTGGAATTCCTATTTACATATGTATTTCTTAATGTGTCCTCAATAATGTCATATGTAATATCTAATATTTTATTTTTTGCTTTATGATCACTTATTTTACTTATGTTTTCAAAATCCTTTACATCATTTTCTATTAATCTTTCCTCTACCAATCTTTCCTCCATAATTTTTTCTGGGTCTTTTATCATATCTGCTTTTTCTTTCTTATTTTTCTCCTTTAATTCCTTTTCCTGTTTTTTCTTTCTCTTCTCCCTTTCATCCGTTTCGGGGAAGTACGCATTCAACAGTTGTTTGTACGAATATTCCTGCAGAGGGAAGGGAAATGATGGAAGTTGTACATATTCTCATGTACGTGCCGTGACAAGGTTGGACATTGTATGTACTTGGCCATTTGCATATATGCTATGCATCAAAAAAAAAAAAAATAAAATAAAATAAATAAAATAAATAAAATAAAATAAAATAAAAGTAAAAAACGGTGGCATGTGTGAAGGTGCAACAGTGCCAGGTTATATGTACATGGGTCTTATGCGTTGAGATAACATTCCACGCGACTTAAATAAAAAGTAGGAACCTCATCGGCCAAGTATTTCAATGATGGAGCGATGTCTTTATAAATGTGGGGAACAAAACTCTCTACTTCATCATCTCTATTTTTGAGTAACTGGTAATTGAACTTCTTCTTTCTTTTATTAAACCTGTCTGTCTTTGCGTATATCTAGAATGTTGGGGGAAAGGGGGAAAAAAAAATACGTGTATATATCCATATCCCTTCATAGGTGGGGGTTATTGTATTTTTCCATTCCTTAATAATTTCTATCAATAATTCGTTTTTATTATATATACATATATATATATATTTTTCTCCTTTTTTTTCACGCTTATTCTTTTTACATAATTGCTGAATGCTGGCTTCTGCTTCATGAATGCTGACACGTTAATTACAAAGAGATATAAGAGAAAGCACGGAAGCAAACGCGGCAGCCAGGGTTGCTTCAGAAAGACCATTGTCACATTTTTAAACTACACGAAAATGGCGAAAGAAAAACGGCGTTATTCTGCTCACTGAGGAGGTATCATAGTACGCGATATTAGCAAACATAGAAAGAAAAGGGAAATGAAATGGAAAAAGAAAAGGTGAAAGGAAAAGAAAGAGAAAAACAAAAAGCGGTGGTTAATGGATAAGCTGTGTACATGAGGAGGGGGGGACCGGAAGAGATAAACATGACAAAAAATCCTTCGACCATTTCTGCATGAACGATATATATGACGTGAATTTCACAAAGCGGAGAAATGTGTTGCCATGTAATAAACACGGACCAACAACCGATACATTGCTTTTTTTTTTTTTTTCCTCATATATTTTTATACATGCAAATTTTTTCCTATTCGTGCATCCAACATTTTCAGCACATTTGGTGACATACAATTGAAAACGTGAGAAGTGACGAAAAAGGCATCCAAATTATTTCTCTCTCGCTTCCCTTTTGTCATACTTTTACACTGTACTTTTTAAAACATATTTCGTTACATAATTACAAAGCAGTATACGTCAAAATGCGTTGAAAATGTAAAGGGTGAAGGAAGTTTTTTTTTTTTTTTTTTTTTTAATTTTCCCATTTGCCGGTGGGAGAAGGGGGGCAGGGTATACCCCTAATATTAAGAAGGCGCACATATATATATGTTCAGTGTGCTCCATGTGCGAATGGACATATGCGTGTACCCGGGAACGAGCCGCCTTTTAGAGGAAACCGCGATTTATAAGTATCAGCGTGTCAACGCAGCAGAATGAGGAGGAAAAACTTCTACACAGTGATGAGAGGTGGATTCCCCAAGTGGCTTTGCAGAAACTTGGCAACTGCTACAAAGAAGAGTGATTTATATTGTAAAGAGAAGAGATTAAATTTATGCGTCGCTTTTAACAATAATGTAAATATATGTCACGAACGAATGGACACCAATTTTTATATGTATGACGTAAGTTCAACAATATTTAAACTTTTAAAGTATATTCATATATTTAAAAACAAATACAAAAACTGTGCTATAAAAGGAGGTAAGGAAAAGGACTTGATGGATAATAAACTCCAACAAATATTTATGTGTTACATTTCTATTTATAATAATGTCAATCGAAATTTATTTTTAAAGTTAACGCAAGCAGTTTTCAATTTCCCTCCACTTCTTAACAAAGTAATGGATGATAAAGAGTTCTATGAACAGCTGCTTTCTGAAATTATAAAATGTTCAGAAGAAGAGAAAATAGACAAAATGCAATTTTATGAACAGTTAATAAAAATTTTATCAACTCTTTTAAGAGTCATAAATTTTTTCAGTAACGTTTTTGAAAGAGAATTTTTTTTACAAGCAATAATAATAGTAAATAAAGAAGAAAATATAACTAATTTCATTAACAATTTTACTTTTCTACTATCCTGTCTTTCTTTTTATAAAAGATCCTTAAAAAAGAAACCTAACAATACAGAGGGAGAGTCATCTACCTCCTTACCCCGACAATTATTTCCTGACTGTAGCATTTTCCAGACATGCGAAAAAATAAACCTCTTAAAAAATTGCACACCAATTATTTTGGAAATTTTTAATAAATTGAAAATGTATAAACATTTTAGTACAAGTGATGTATGCAACATTTTCGACTTCCTAAATGAGTTTAAACAATTCCATGAAATCAAAATTTGGATTTGTAAAGATATATCTACTTATTTCACTACATCAAGTGAAATAAAAAATTTATGCTTGTTTTTGTATTTTATCACATCCTGTAAAAATTTTAATGAGAAAATGATATATAAAGAAACTTACGCTTACATATATAACATCCTATTTTTAAGGAGAAACGAGCTAAACGATATTAAAAATGTGAACTTTCTTTTGTTAAGTATGATAAAATGTAGGGACCATGAGAAAGCGGTAATTAACAACCATTTGAAGAGAAGAAAAATAAAAATGGTAAGAAATCGTAATGATACATTTTTCACAAAACGTAAAGAGGAAGCAAAAAGAAAAAATGCTATTAAGCCTAAAAGGAACAAAAAATTTGAGCTATGTTTACTCCTAAAAAAGCGCTTCATAAAAAAGCAAAAAATAGCAAATGAAAAAATTATGTATTTTTTCATTAAAAGTAGTTTTATGCATTTCTTAAAAAAAAAAAAATTAAACAAAAAATATATTAAAACGTTTTATCAATATTTTTTGCCCTATCATATAACCAAAAATTGCACTAGAAAAAAAAATTACGTATCTCCCATACCTGTCATACTAAATTTAGAGCAAATTTAAAAAGACGGGCTTTGAAAAACGCATAAGGTTGGGGGGGAAGGGGGATCAAGAACGCGGAAGTACTGTTGAAGCATTAATCGCGCAAATGGAGTAGTGTACATTAAGAAAGACAATTAAAAGTGAGTAAGCAAACGAATAGATATGCATTATGTTCTTCATTATGCATTTAACACAGTTGTTCCTTTCTGCGTGTAGTAAAAAATGTTGTGTTTTTTTCATATTTCGTATTGCATACCATGCATAGAGCATATCCTTTGTGGTGCTTATACCCCTGCACTGTGCGTAACAGCTGGTAGATTCTTCTTATGCAGTATATTATTAAGCATGTGGAATGTTACCTAGCATACGGTACACAGCCCTATCATATGGAGATAGCCAACCCATATGCACATTGTCGACTATGTAGGATATGTTACGTAGCATGTAATATTACGCAGAATATACAGAGTAAAAGGGGGTTATGTGTCACACATTTTTGTGTTCTCACACGCACAATACAGAGTACACATTTGCAGAGTAAATAGCATACATGTTGTGTGCAAAGGAATAATGTATAATCATAAAAAATGTATATTCCTTTTTGAAATAAAAAGGCCATTAAATTTCAAGCGCACACCGCATAATAAACAGCAAGATCGCCATTCACACCGTAAAAAATAGTGTACCACGTACATGATGCATTTTTTTACCATTGCATATATATCCGTATTCATTTCAAAATAAGAGAATTTAAGTGTTGTTGAGTCTTTCCATATATGGAATGATGTGAACAGTTGCAATGTACCCATGCATGTATGTACATATATTGTATGCATATTTTTAAAAAAGTAAACGCAAACTATATTATGCTTCACGCTCGGGAATTATTCCGGTTTGGAGTATTTTTCCCGTTTAACACAAAAAAAATGAAGTGATTTGTAAATTAAAAAAAGGAAGCGGCTAATAAAAAAAAAAAAAAAATGGAAGCGGCTAATAAAAAAAAAAAAAAAAAATGGAAACGGCTTGAAAAAAAAAAAAAAAATTAAGCGACTTGGAAAATAAAAAGAATTAGGCGCTATTATTCAGACATGACGCAACTGCTGCAGGCAGATCCTAGAAAGTAGCAGGAATACTTGTGCCCACCTGATAATGACACATTAGGCAAAATTGGAGAACGCGATGAGGGACGGAGAAGCCCCTTCTTGGCGTAAATCATTTTTCAAATCATTTTAAATATTTACTGTTCACATAATTGTTAATAAATGTAATGTAATTTCCTTCTTTAAAATTCTCTCCGGCATTCTGCTCGATGTGCGTTATATAATGCTGCGGTGTTAACTTAAAATGAGAAGCGTTTTCATCAAAAACGTAATTGAAAGATACGGTGAAATGAATGGATATAGTTTCTTTATTTTTATTTGTGTACCTTAACTTGTAATATTCATTCTTTTTTAATTCGTCATATATGTTAAAATAAATATTATTATATAGGACATAATCTTTTAGTAGGTAGTCCATAACATATAAGTAGTTATATTTGTAAATGTCATGGGAATAATTAATTTTTTTACTATACAATAAATAAAGTTCGTTATTTATGTTATACATATTTTCTAGCAAATCCAATTGCACATTCATTTCATATTTTCCATATTTTTCTAAAAATGGTGTAAACGTTTTATTATTATAATTTATATATTCAAAAAGTGTGTTAAGTTGTTTATTGATATCATAAATATGTATATTGGACACTCTTAAAAAAAAAAGGGGAGTTAACTCACTCATGTCAAAATAGTACGAAGTTAATATTTTTTTTTTCTCTCTATTCATTATGTTTACTAACTTAAATGTGTTCACTCTTTTATTCTCACAAATGTAGAAATCGTTATACACATTTTTTATGTTGTTCATTTCGAATACTCGATATACATTTTTAAAAGCACATGTTGATGTTTCGCTTTCGTTGAGTTTAAAATTGGGACTAAGGAAACATTTGTAATTTTGATCACTGTCATTCGTAAAATTGTTTAACAAACTAATTTCATTCAAGACATAGCTATTTCCATTAGATTTATGTGAACTTTTTAGCAAAATACTTTTCCCTAATGAACATTCCGGTGACATAACGGGGTGAACGAGCTCATTTTTGCTAAAAGGAGGAAGAGCATAGCTGTAATTTTTAATTTTATCCCTGCCCAAATATTCCACACTTGTTGCATATTCTGCATATACCATATTATCATCACACTTTTCATTTTTTCCTCTGTTCATTAAATGAAAAAGGTTTTCTACCGAGTTAAATATTATAAAATAGGAAAAAAAAATATATTCATTCACAATATTTTTCACATAAAAGAAACACACTCCATCATTTCGCACACTAACTTTTATGATATTATCAATTTTATTGCATGTATTAAAATAATCTTTCATATCTTCCGGGAAAATAGTGCGCAAATTGTTAACTTCCTTGATTTCGTCCGAACATAATAAATTTTCGTAGAGGCACCATCTCGACTTTTCTACCGCAGGGTGTGCCTCCTTGGTTATTCTGTCATTAGAATATTCTTTGCGATTAATTATGGCTCCATCATAATGGTCGCTATTTGCATTACCCCTGAGGCTAGTTTCGCCGTGATAGGTATCCCTAATAATAGCGCTGCCGGTGTAGTTGGCGTTATTTCCAGTGGTATATATACAATGGGCATGCGAGTTACGTGTGTGTTTATTACCCCCATGGGAGTCGTTGTTACCACACCTGTCATGATAACTGGCGTCGATGTCTCCCAATTTCTTTGCATTATCGAGACCATACTTACTTATGCACACAACATAGAGCAGGGGCAAATTGTGTGAAGTGTCACAAACAAATTCGACATTCTCGAAATTTTTATAACAGCTTTGTGGCATTAAAAATTGAATTATATTGTCCACCATTTTTACATCACAATTTTTGGTATCCAAAATGAGTTTTTTAAAGCAATTTCTCAGTTTAATATAAATATCGTTTAGTTGGCCTATGTAGGATTCTTCCCTAGTATTACTATATTTCTCACCTTGGTCATTTCCGTTTTCTAATTGTTGGTGTGTCAGGTCGTTGCGTCCCGGCGATGAAGCAACTACCTTTTTAGATTTATCTTCAAGAAATAAATTGTAGAAAAAAAAGTAGGAAACGAACAATGGGTATAAGAAACATATGTGAAAGTCGTCATAAATGTTAAATAACTGGGAAAGGTGGACGTACTCATAATTTAAGTTGTAATTGCTATTGCAGACGCTGTCCCGGTCGATATTCGAGCCGACACTACAGCCAATATCGCCAGTGGTTTTTCCTTTTTTGTGCGTATATTGATAATGGCTCTCGATGGCATGCGGATAGACCGTGCCGACGCTTTCGCTAGCGTTCTTGTAGTTGGGAACCATAACATGGTAATACGCAGAAAAGGAAAGACCGTTGCCATTTAAAAGTATGTAATTCGTATCATCCGATTCACTGTTGTGTATATCATGCACCCTTATTTCTTGCGTTAAAAAATTTATATATAAAAAATCATTCATTTTGACAAAATTATCCTCAAATATTTGTTCTTTTTTTTTTTTCAAAACGTTAGTCAGCATTTTTTTTAATCCCTTTTCATTGTAATAGTACCATTTTATATGTAATTTTTTTTCAAAATTGTAAGATATCTTAACATTTTTTGAATATATATCTTCCTCAATAAATTTATGATTAATATATGGATGCACACTAAACATGTTATATATATGTATAAAAATTTTAATTTTTTCCTTTAAAAAGGAAGGAAATTTATGAATATAAAACTGAATATATTGCACTTGTTTGGGGCAATAAGCATTGTCTTTTTCTATGTTTATTTTCTCACTAACAGAATGAACATCCTTCTTTTCATTCAGCTTGATTTTTTCTTTATATAAATAATCATAAATATCCTCCGTTCCTACATTAAAAGACATTTTTTTTTCCTTTTCTTTTTCTTGCTGAAATAAATTTGTATTAATTTCATTATATATGAAATGCTTATTTTGATATATGCATATATTTTTATTCCCATAAAATTTTATTATACTTATATCGTTAAATAAACACTCTGCCCTGTTATCATGATAAATATGAAATATTTTTATTTCATCTTTATCATATCTATTATTCAAATTATTATGAACTATTTGTTCCAGGCAATAAAATTCAGAATTGCCTTTTGCCTCAACTCTGTTTAGAACAATTTTGTCTTTTACCAATCCCCCTTGAGTAACTCCCTCCCCATTACCGTAATCGTTGCGTAGGGTGGGCACCAAAGGAGCATAAAATGCCGTGTCATTAGGAGTAACATTAAGAGAGTGCTTTTGTGTGCCACTCTGCATACCGCTTTGCATGCCGTTTTGCATGCAATTTTCGCATTCTGCGCAAGCGGGATACACATCGTTGCCATTTTTCTCCTTGATCCTTACTCTAGCGATATGTGCACAAGGAGTGCTTTTTTCATGTACACCTTTTTCGCATGAATACTTTTCAATTTTTTCTTTTTTTTTGCCTAAACCTAAGAAGTTCAATGCGTTTCTTTTAGCAACATTATGCAAAATATCATCCGCAGCATCGGAAAATTCATTTTTTTCGAAATTCTTTTTTTTTTTTTCTTCTTCATTTTTAAAGTCTACACTTGAATTGACAGACAAATTACGTAAAGAATTTTGATTTAAAGAAGGTAAATCGTCATTTTCAACAATGTGAAAAAACTGATCTTTTTTCATTTTTTCCTAACAAATACTTTTTTTTTTTTTTTTTTTTTTTTTTTTGCGTACTTTTCGTATGTCCATTTTTGCACATAAAAAAACAGGAAAAAAAAATAATGAAGCGCCGAAATGCGCTAAAAAAAAGCGACAAAATATGACAAAAACGATGAAAAAAAAATTTTTTTTTAACGGTTTTTCCAAATATCGTGAAGTGCATGGAGAGTAAATACTATTTTCCCTCCCTTTTTTAACAATAGGTATGACTGTTCTAAGTTAAAAATAAAAATATATGACACACAAAAAATAAAGTGTAGCACGTTAAACATACGGAAATTTTTAAAGACAAAATGAATTATTGTATTTTCGCCAAAGAGTGTGTTAACCAATTCATCCTAAAAGTACACATGATTTTACACTCCTTGTTCGTTTTTAACATATGGTAAATTTCTAAAACCAGATAGTTTGCTCTCTTAACTTTCTATTATGCGCATATATGCATATATATACATATTATTCACAAATGTATATATATACATCCATATGTCTGCGAATATTTGTACATACGATATACATGCGTTTACCACATAACACCTTTTTAAGTATACGTATACACAGGGTAAATAGCTATTTTATGTTTATGTATAACTTTTTGCAGCTGCATATACCATTTTAATTAAAAATAATATTAAAACTAAAAAAAAAAAAAATATACACATTAAACCGTTGAAAATTGTGATGTAATTCCGAACTGTGCGATTTTCGTAAAAGGGGAAAAAACAGGGTGTAGTGTTATTAATAAAAAGGCAAAGCATAAATTGTACATATATACATAAATGTATATGTATATGTATATGTATATGTACATGTGTATGTACATGTATATGTATATGTATGTATGTATACACGAGTATTACTAAATTATGCATCCTTTCACTTACTCTCCCCCAAAGTAATATTCAGTGAAATTTAACCCTTTTGTGCAACATTTTTAGCGTACGTTTTTTTTTTTTTTTTTTTTTGTCAGCAAATGTAACTTTCTACTTAGTTTTATGTACACATATGTTTAGTTGTAATTATTATTATTACATTTTAATAAACATAAATATTGTGTGTTCTTTTTTTGTTTTATAAAGTTTTAGCACGATTTAAATTTTTTTTTTTCCCCCTGATTTCTTCACTTGAGTGTTGGCTGGTGCTTCAAAAAAAAGTAAAAACACGAAGAAAAAAAAAAAAAAAACATAATTTTTCTTCGAATTCAACTTTTTTTTTTTTTTTTTTTTTTTTTTACCATTATAATAGAAAAAAAAAAAAAAAAATATATATATATATATATATATTTGTATATATATTAAGATTTCCCCTAGATTTACCAATAATAAAGAGTAAAGTAAAACTTGCGTATGCATGCATTGAACGTTAGTCAAAAGTAGTAAGCAATTTGTTTGTTTTTTAATTGTTGCATTGTATAAGTATTTATACAGATATTTTGCACATATATACTAATGGTATATTTACATATATATCGTATGAATATAATATATATGCTATTCTTGAACACATTCACCTGTTTAACTTTTTATTGAATTATAATGTATGTACATATATATATGCATACTTGTACTTAATATGTATATATACATATATATATATATATATACATATATATGTATAATTATTAAGTGCTATTGGATTAGTGCTCTAAATAGTTAAAAAAAAAGAACACGAAAGGAGAAAAATATTAAGGTATTTTCAGTTAACAATAAATTAGTACTTTACTCAAAAATAATTAGGTTTTATTTTATACTTTGCGTATATTTTGTTATTGTTTATGTATATAATAATATGTATATGTAAAAGTATATATATATATATATATATATATATATATATATATATATATATATATATGTATACAATAGTACTATTTGAAAAACAACATATCTTTATGATTATTTGTGTTTCCTTTAGCTTTTCCATTGCCTTTAGAGAATAATACATATTATAGTATACATGCTTCCTTTCTTTTTTTTTAACATATGATTTTAGAAATTGTTGCATTAAAAAAAAAAATTTTAGACGTTTTTCTTTTTTTTTAATGTGATGAGTTTTCCCCTTTTTTCCTTTTTTCCCTTTTTCTTTTTTTTTTCTTTTTTTTTTGTTTGAATCTAAATTACTTTCCTAGTTTTAAATATTAATTTTTTTTTTTTTTTTTTCCGCATTAGAATTTTAACGTTTATTTTTATTCCTAAATAGTAATGATAAAATGTTGTAAAAGTAATATATATTGTAAATCTATCCACTGTAAATATTTTTACAGTCGGTACTTTCGTCGCAAATGTTTCTAATGAGGTGCGACCGCTTAAATCAGCCGTTGCGTTGCCATTTAGGTAGCATTTACGCCTACGTTTTTGTTTAACTTTTTGTGTTTACATTTTGTCACGTACTTATATATACGTATGTACATGAACACATGAATATATATGCACATACGTATATATACCCCGTATATGTATACTAATAAACATAGTCGCGTATTCGTATATATATGTATTTAAGCACAATTTAGAAAGCATCGACGTTACTCCCGCATTGCATAATTAAAATTTGTCTCGCTTACCATTTTGCTTGCACCATAAACGTTTTCATTGTATGGTCTCTGCATAGAAAGGTAGAGGTTATAGTATATATTGTATATGCGTAGATTTCTGGCCCTCCATCATTAAATCTATATACGTATATGTATATGTTTATGTATATGCACATAGGATGTACATATATATATGCATTCACAAATGAACACATACGTATAAGCACATATCCATTTTTGTAATTCCATTTTCCTGAATTAATGAAATAAGGACTAATTAAAACTTACATAAGTTATCAAGTAATCTGAAAAAAAAAAATAATGAATCATGTCATAATATTTTTATTATTACTTATTAATTATGGTAAAAATGTAATAGGTTCAGAGGTTCCTAGAAAAGATCCAAATAGCAATGTAAGTAGGAAACACTTCGCCCTATAAAAAGGCGATCCCTGAGCTCACATGCGAGAGGGGAACCAAAGGGGAGGTTGCTAGTGCTGAGAAGCGCGCGCGCGCCGTATCTCGCGCAGTGAAAATGTGCTTATGTACATTTGCGTGTTTACGTGCATACGATTTTGATAGAAGTGCTTGCGTTGTTTTTTGCTCAATTCGTCGCTTTCCATATATTGTACCGCTCACGCCGAAATCTGCGCTTTACATACATTGTACTGCTCACGCCGAAATCTGCGCTTTACATACATTGTACTGCTCACCCCCAATTCGCCGATTTCCATACATTGTACCGCTCACCCCCAATTCTGCAGAACGAAGGCGAGGATGCCGAGGTTGAGGATAAATGGATACTGTACCCGTTAGAAACAAACCCATTTATGGATTTACAGCACCCGAATTTTAAGGGTGACTTTGTAAGGTGTATTGATGAGTATTATATATACGAGACGAAGGAATACAATGCGTATAAGAAAGAAAGGTATAATAATATGCAAAATAACAAACAATTTGAAAAGAAGCAATTTCAATGTGCAGCAAATTTATTAGTTCATGGTAGACCCAATTCTAGAAAAACACAAGATTATAGGATATGGAGTGCTCAGACAAATTTAATAAAGCATGAAGCTATGAAGAAAAAGAAATATAGTAAATACGTTTTGTATACACCATTTGTAGATCTATCTAATTTTCTAGGTACAGAAGGTTTATATACGCATGTAAATTATGCATTTCTTATTGTAAACAGATTTGCAATGACATTTAAAAATATGCTAGAAGATGATACATGTTCTAGTTACGATATATTCATCCATTCACACTGTTTTGGTGCAAACATAGTAAGATTATTATTAACATTGAATAAGGATATATGGAAAATTTTTGACATTTCACTTATTAATATGACATATGAAAGACAGACACTATCTATAATTGATGACAATTTTAAGTTAACAATGAAAGATATTAATATAGTAACAGATAGAAGTCATATACAATTGAGAAAAGATCCGTACTTTAAAACTTCTAAAAATTGTTTATATAAATCGTTTAAACCTAAATTGACAAAAAAAAAATTATCAGATCATTTTGATGATGTATTTGATGATTCTCATGTAAATTATGACGTATTGGATGGTACAGATCATAGTAATATGAAATTGGTAGATTCAAGTGAAAGTGTGTTAAGTGTTAATATGCATAGACCTGCATCTGTTAGCGATATGGGTATCAATGAAGAGGAAGAGGAAGAAGTAGACATTGAAGAAATAGAAGATAGACAAAGAGAAGAAGAAGAAAGAGCAAAACAACCTAGTAATAACTCCATTCGATTTATAAAAAGGTTACATCATTATATATTGAATAAAAAATTTAATTTGTTGGGTATTACTTCAACAGGTCCTCCATTAATAGGTGTTGTGTCAAATATGGAAGATATTAGAGTAGGTCATCAAAAATTAGTAAAATATAAATTTTTGCTTAAAACTGTTCCATCATATTTTAAATCAAAAATGTTAAGAACAAGAGATGCACAAGAATTAATACATTTGGTTAATCCAGAATTATTATGTCTATTAGCAATAGATGAAAAGTTAACATACAACTATAATATGAATAGAGGATCACTTATATCATATTTTAAAAATGTTAATTATTATTCCGATTTGGATAATGATGAATTAATGAGTTTACATACAAGTTTAGGTTTACATTCACCTCTTCATATGAGATCATTAAGTTATTATCTTCTAAATTTTAGGAATGAATATTTTCATCGTACCTATAGTATTCCAGTACATCTATCTGACATTAATGTTTCAAATAATTATCCTTTTTTTGAATACCTAAAGAAAAATAATGTATGTTCAATAATACAAAATAAAAATATAGAACAATTTATATCGTACATAAATGAAATAGTTAATTTTGATCAGAAACCACAACCTTATATTGCTAATAGATATGTGTATAAAAATCCATTTTTAGAACATTATGTTGTTCCATATATGCAAGAAAATAATGTATATACATCTCATTCTATTTTGGGTACTGGTAGAACTTCTCTATTGTTGTACTCATATGATATATATAGACATATTGCATTAACCGGTTTTAGTAATAGAAATGTATTAAAAAATGATACAGAATTTATATACGATTCAGATCCTTTAATTTTCTACAATTGGTTAACACATATCGGAAATCAAAATTATATGACTTATGATAATTTTATGCAAGATGTGTATGTATATTCAGATAATATTAATATGAATATTGTTAGAAATCTTTTTAACATTTTTATTTCATCACATTACGTCAAATTTTTCATATTCAGCAAGAATAATACTGCAGATATTTATAGAAGTTTGTATAGAACACTTCGAAGTTTTTCCATTCCTACTGTTAAGGTTGTACTGAAAAGACAGAAGAGAAAACCAATTAACTATCCACTTTTGAGAAATACCGAATTTGATTATGAAGAAAATGTTCTCTATGAATACATACGTAAATACACAAACTTTTTGCAAAATTATATTTATAATAATTCGTATTATTACACAACAAATGATACATACCTTCTTAATCATAAAATGTTTAAGAAGCATCATAAGGAACATATAGACGATTTGAAAAAAGAACTAAAAAAAATTAATTCCTTTGTAAAGGAAAATAAAACTTTTAGTGAAATGAGAAATAAACTAGCATTTATGTACAATATTGAAAATACAACAAATAGTAACGATAGGGAGAATGATGTGAACGAAGAATTGGGAGACATCAACACTGTAGAATCGTCATATCCTCTTGATTATAGCAGTTCAAGTGATAGCAATAGTAGTAGTACCATTCCTCATGTTGGTAGGACATATGTTAGACATCACGGTATCTATCTACACATTAAAAGAAGTTTGACTTTAAAGAAAGCATTTAAATCTATTATTGAATACAACACAGCATATAATAATATACAGTATATCGAATTCGTTCTTAAAAATGCAACGCACGAAAATATAGAGGATCATCTTAATAACATGGACAGTGTTAATTCTTGCCTATTTACCAAGGATGAAAAGATAGATCTTACGTACATATCAAAATATTGTAATTATGACCAACAATCTTATTTCCATTTGAAAAAACGATATAACACTAGGAAGTTGTATGTGGTCAAATCCCTTTCTGATTGCTCCAATCCGAAATATAGCCACTTGAAACTATGCGAAAATTCAATTCTATTAAAGAAATTTTTTGGCAAAGACTTAGACGTGGTTCTCTCAGAATTACACGAAAAAGAACGGGAGAGAATGATAGATATGAGAAACGCCATCGAGAGGGAAATACACAAGACGGATATCCTTGGGATCAGCAATGACTCTCTAGTTGCACTCTTCCATAATAAAAACGACGACATAACTAGTTTCAAGATCAACGCATGTTTCAACCTGTCGAAGGGATCTGTAATACAGAGTCTTTTCCAAAGGGGAACCAGTAGAAATAACGCCGTTAGTAGCAGCGGCAACAGCGATGTTAGCGGTGGCACACCTGCAGAGGAACCGGAAGAGGGTAGTCCCTATCCAGTCTATTGCACACAAGTAACATTGCCAGTGTTGTTAAATGGATCCATAATGAAAAGCATAAATGACATTTACTTACGGGCCATTCGAAGTATTATGCAACTAAACAGCTTTAGAAAAATTTTTAATATCCCTGCGGATGAAGATCCATACGATTCGTTTGTTTACTTTTTCGATAAATTTGCATATATATACGAATTGAGAAATAAGTATGAGCGGGCAAAAAATATAAGAACTTTTACAACGCCACAAACAATAAAGTGGAATTACTTTTACTATTTGTTAAAACATGATATAAAAACGGACTACAACAATGAAACGTTTCTGCAAGACTTTTTCTACGGGGAGAAGGATGACCTGGTTAAGCCCGTAAGGGAAAATCTCCTCAAAGATTTCCTCAATCATTTCACAGTATTCTTCTATTTATTTAAGGTGGATTAAAGCGGGATATAGCACCACCATTTATATTTATTTCCATTCTTTTAAAAAAGGGGAAGGGGGGGAGGAATAGAAACATTGGGAGAGTAGAGATTGTTTTTTTTTTTTTTTTTTTTTTTTTTTTTTTTTTTCTCTTATTTATGTTACATATGCTCCATAACATTTTTAAATGCGTTTTCGCGTTCGTCTTCCATTTGGCGTTTATTCGCCTTCATTCTTGCCATTAATTTTCGCTTTCGCTTCCCCCCTTCTCCCCACCATTTTTTCATTTAAAAAAAGCGAAAAGATGTTTATTCAAGATGTTTATTTAAGCTGTTTATTCAAGATGTTTATTTAAGCTGTTTATTCAAGATGTTTATTTAAGCTGTTTATTCAAGATGTTTATTTAAGCTGTTTATTTAAGCTGTTTATTTAAGCTGTTTATTTAAGCTGTTTATTTAAGCTGTTTATTTAAGCTGTTTATTTAAGCTGTTTATTTAAGCTGTTTATTTAAGCTGTTTATTCAAGCTGTTTATTCAAGCTGTTTATTCAAGCTGTTTATTCAAGCTGTTTATTCAAGCTGTTTATTCAAGCTGTTTATTTAAGCTGTTTATTTAAGCTGTTTATTCAAGCTGTTTATTTAAGCTGTTTATTTGTCTATGATAACACAAACATTTTTTTTTTTTTTTGATACATATATGGAATAAATCACTCGGAGAACAATGACCATAATTTTGTCTCTTCTAAAATTAATGTGTTATGGGCGCCGAAAAATGGCGTACAAAATGGCACATCAGAACCGAATATATGTTTAATACTACTTTTAAAAGGGTTCAGAAAAACATGAATTATAAATCCGAATGTTAGCAGTACATGGTTGTACAACGTTTCGGGTGAAAAGGTGTAGGAGTATTCGTCACTTTAGTAAACGTCATGTTCCGGTAGATAATTCACCACTCTTTCCCGAGATTATGTGTAACCTAACACTTCCTTTTGGGGGCCCACAAGTCCGAGGAATGTTCTTATAAAGAGAGGATAACTTGACAATGGCTTTAATTTTTTTTTTTTTTTTTTTTTTTGCCCGTTAGTACAAAATAATATCTCATTCCCATGTATTTTTTTTTTTTTTTTTTCCCTTCGCCATTATGTGATAACATCCTTAAGTAGTTTAGTCTACGGAGTAGTAGCACGTCCAATCTTCGCCAATATTTATGTTATTGTTTTTTTTTATTTGCATCAATACATTGACATTTCTAGAGTGTTTGCCAGTTGGAGATATGTAAATAGTTCCACGTAGGTAATTGTCGCCTTCGCCTCCGGTAGAGTAAATATTTGCGATGTTGTAATTTGAGTTGTGCAAATGCAGGAGTACCTGTTTCCAATGTGTTTCTTCGCTCAAAATGCTAGTACTTAAAATTGTACTTTTTCCGGATGAGCAAGTATTCTGCTGACTAGTTTCACAATGGCTTTCCACATACGGTTCCATTTTTGCATGTGCTTCGAATAGACAATCGAAGTAAAAGCACAAGCTTGTAACACGCTTTTCACCAACTAGAATTTCAAAATCAGAGCAAACGTACACTCCGTCCGTTTTATTATATGTATACATATCAATTGTGGCATAGTTAACAATATCAGTAGAAATCTTATCCTTATGAAGGTTCATTACTTTGGCATTTTCCATGAACTTTTTACAGTCAGGTTTCAGTTCCGAAAGATCCTTATTATACATGGGTTTATCCCATATAAAAATATTTTCATCTACATATTTCGAATCGTTATAACCTGCAACGTACAAGTTTACTTTATTTGGAAATAAGTATCCATCATCTTTTAAATAAAAATCTCTAGCATACAAAATGGTATTAATCATACATTCGTAAAATAAAAAATACCCCATCCATTCTGAAATAATAATATCAAATTTTAGTATGTTCAACTGTGAAATGTTATTTTTTTTTTTATATTTTTCTATATCTTCTTTTTTATTTATATAATATATTATACCCTTTTCGTCCATATAAATATTGTTATTTTCTAGTTTTCCTTTGAATATATATATATTATTTATACCATTTTTTTCTACTATCTTTTTAGCTTTGTTTAATATTTTCTCTGCACTATCAATACCAACTACAATTTTTGCATAGTCAGCACAAAACAACGAAATGATTGATGATCCACATCCTATATCTAAAATAATTTTATCTCGAAATAATTCCTTGTTCTTACTTACAAATTCGTAGTAACAATTTGTTCTACATTTATCGAGAATCATCGTTCTGTGTATACTCGTATAGTTGTAACTGTCAAAATATTTCTTATCTACCTCACTTAAATTTTCCTTCTCCTCATTTTGCATATCTCTCTGTTCCACTTTGTCACATGTAAAAGGGATGGTGACGTTTCTTCCTATGTCGGAGAGACCATTCGCGAGGATTTCCTTCCCATGTTTAGAGTCATCCCGAGTATTTACATTCCCTTTTTGTGGTTCTCCCCCTTTTTGTGGTTCTCCCCCTTTTTGTGGTTCTCCCCCTTTTTGTAGTTCTCCCCCTTTTTGTGGTTCTCCCCCTTTTTGACTTTTCCCCATATCCCGTTTGGCTATTTCTCCCATCAAGTGTTTTATAACCTTCTCCATACTGCTCACCTTTTTCTCCAAGTTGCACACCTGTTGTTGTTCGTTTTCAGACATTTTCACGAATTTGTCTATTAGCACTTGATCCATGTCCTCGCTATGGCGTACATTTGCATCGCTAGAATTTTCATCCTTACCCTGATTTACAATTAGATCTATGAGATGATTCATGTTGATGCTGTTTATGCTTGAGAATGTGTCTCTTTTAAACTTATCGATGATTTTTTTATTCCCTCCAATGTTGATTCCATTTGGAGCTACGAATTTTCCATGGTCAATAACTGAAGGGACATTACAAACGGTTCCACATGTATCAGAAAAGATATTCGCATTCTTCGAATTTTCCACATCTTTCATATCATAATTCAAACTGCTATCTATCAGTTGTGCAGGAGTTATGACATCGGTCTTTTTTTCATCATCATGTTCCCGAATAACATCTCCATGATGCATATTGTTCAGACTGTTGACACATTCGAATTTTTCCTCATCAGATGAGAAGGAAAAATCATCTTCACTGTAGAGAGAGGATGTACAATTGGAAGAGTTTTCAACGAGATCCTTCAGCTTTAATTTTACATCTTCTTCAAAAACAAGTTCTGTATTTTCCTTTGTATCGATTGTTTTATAATCTATAACATCATTCATATTGTATAAAAGATCAAATTCTAAATTGTACATATCAAAATAATTTGAATTAACATCCCATAATAATTTATCATTATTTATAATTGGTTTTAAAAAAAAGTTTACATATTTATTATAATTTACAATTTCAGTAAAAATATTATATTTTAAAAATATATCATGATATACTTTAACATTTAAATTATTTAATTGACATAATCTTAAAAAATTTATAAATATTATATTTTTATATTCTTCTTTATAATACATTATATTAATATTTTTACATAACATATGTATTATAACATTTTTTGTTTTTCTACTCTTATAATTATCACATAAACTATATGCATATGTATCATCTACAAATTTTTCTTTCGCTTTAGTTTTCGATTCGTCATTTGAGTTATTAACTAGTTCTTCTATTTTTCCCAATAATTCTGTTACATGTTCATTTACGTCTTCCATTTTGTTAAAAAAAAAAAAAACGTAACAATGTGTACTTTAAAACCTACGTCTAACGTGCTATAAATGCGCATGCAACTTTACTACCCTATTTGTTCCGTATTATTATTATACTCTTTCTAACTTTATCAAAGCAGCTTTTTCTTCTTACAACTGCTCAACTTTGCATTTTAAACTTTTCACTTTGTACAATATACCCAGTTATCATTCAAACCTTCTATTATTGTCTATTTATATACGATTTATATACGATTTATATACGATTTATATACGATTTATGTACGATTTATATACGAATAAAATATCATCAAAATATTATTCTGAAGGAAACACTTTCTTCTTTTTTTTTTCCTACCATAACATGCAACCAGAGAAATCTGTGTCGTAACGGTTAATTTCCTGGCCTTTCCAGGATTTATAAAATGAACCCTACAAATATTCTCTACTTTGCCAAAAATGGCTTACAACAATGGAGATAACTAATGAATTTGAACCTAACGGATTTACGTGCTGGAAGGTGGGGGTTTGCTCCAATACAAGCTCTACTTTCTATTACAAAAACACCGCTGTAAGGGAATAATACTAATTCGAAATTGTAAATCCTACAAAATGTCACAAAAATCATGATTCGGAAGAGTTTTTTTCTTTATTTCTAACGCTAAAAATTCGCAAAGTCGTATTTAAACGGCTACTGTAGAGAAATGTACAGCATTGTTTTCAACGAAAAATGCTTATGTAAATAATTCAACTTAAAAAATTCTTCCTACGATTTTTTTTTTTTTTTTTTTCTAGCTATTTTAATAATTATTCACAAACTATTTTATTTTTCCATTTTTCTGTTTTATACGACATGTCAACAATCATTTTTTAAAAGGTAGAAATAAAAAGGGGAAAAAAAAAATATATATATTATATATATATATATATATATATATGTGATAAATTAACGCACATGCGAGGTTCAAATGAGAGAAAAATATCCTCCCTTATATGTACATATGGCAAATCCTTTCTCCATGGTTTTTCAGGAGGGGAGCACATAAATATAACTACTTAAGAATACATTTATATTGGCATATGCACTACATATCCCATATATATACGTATCGTATGCCTTGCATGGTGGGGGGTTAGGATATCCGAGCGAGAACAGAAACGATGGTCATGAAAAACGCGCCGTTATCCCACATGAATCATGCAAAAAATGTTCATATATACATATATATTATGCACGCCGCCATAACCCATGCATGACAAAAAGGAAGACTAGCGTGAACGAATGGGAAAAAAGGTTGCCATGTGTCAATAAAGTTCCTTTTAAAAAAAAAAAAAAATAACTTAGTGCATTTTCCACTTCTCCATGTTTGTCAAAAGGAACCGTCAAAGCCAACAAATCCCGTCAGTAAAAAAATTGGAAAATATTTTTTCTTTTCAATTTTTGAGCACCAATTCCAAGCTGATGTTAATCTACCATCAATGCAGCTGCCTGCTTCGTTGAAGTTATCACCACCACTTCCGTCAAATCCGTGGCGAAAGAAGTCAGAAGTGATCATCATCCTTTAAAAGAAAAAAAAAAGGGGGGGTTAGGGGGGATAACATTATATTATGTGTGCAAGTTAACAGTAGATGCGTTTTTGCATAAAGAAAGATAAAACATATAAAATGCCTAATGTGTTAGGTCAATTTTTCTTACTTCAAATTTTGGGCACCATTGAACTCGCTCTTGATGTAGCTTTTCATGGAGGGCGTCGAGTTGTACAGCTCGTCAATTTTTTGTAAGCACAAAACTATTGGCGACAGTATCCTTGGAACCTAAAAAAGGAGAGAAGTAAAAATTTATGATTTCCCCAGATATGTCACATGTTTTCTGTTACTATTTCAATGGACAACTTATCTTTACGAGCATGGAAGCAATTGTGTATTACACAGGATAAACGAAGGCGGCGAAGAGGTGGGTGCGAAACTTTCAGCTACATTTCTCCCCCTTTATGCCTGCAGAACCCACTGGGACACACTGAAACGATGCACACCACTTGCCGTGTGCGCAGTGGCATGGTTCCATATGAGAACTACTCGACATGCAATAAGTGATAGGCGATACGCGATATGCGATAGGCGATATGCGCTCCACGTATCGTGTACCGCAATACGTGGTGCGCAATACGAAGTGCGCGTGCGCGCATGGATTTCCTGCCACTCTCCCAGTGTACCTGTGTATACTTATCAATGAACATGAAGGTGTTTGGAATGTTTGTGTCGCCCATGTGGATCATGCTGGAGCCAACCCATCCCCCGAGCTTCTTCTGGACATTGTGGAGAATTTTTTTCATGACACTCAGCACTTTGTGGCCACTTTGCATTCTGTTTAAGCCTTGACCAGTGTCCATTAACCTGTATGGGTTCTTAAAATCTAGCATGTCACTCTCTGCACATGTCCATAAAAAGAACATGTGTTCACCAATTTCTTTCCACAAATATAACGTTTGTAAAACGTACATATACTGTCGATTATGTGAATGAGTTAACCTACTACCCTGTTTTCCCGATTCAATAGATAATGAATAAGGAGAATTTTTTTCATAAGGATCGTAATAATTTTTTAAATATTCAATCATAATTTCACATGGTTCGCAAAACATTTTTACATGTGTATTATAATCACCTAAACTGTGTAAACATCTTTCTATTTCTTCAGATGTGAGATATTCTAATTCGTCAGATTTATTTTCATTATATTCGTCATCTATATTTTGATTATTAAAAATAGGAATATTAATTCGAAATAAATTTTTTTTACTATTATTTTTATTATTTGCATATTTACGTGCTAAATATTTTATTGCTTCTTCTTTTTGTTTAATCTGTTTTTGTATTTCACTTCTACTCTTTTTTGAATCAATTTCCATAGTAGCAATTTTCATATAATTATCTTTCAATATATCTAATCCATTTTTCTTATTTTTTAATAAATCATATACTGTTTTTATAGGTGTTACACAATTAAATGATAACAAATCATATATTTCTTCTTTTCTAGTGTCCATTAAAAAATACATTAATTTTCCATAACTACTTCTCATTCTGTCAGGGTTTAAAATTTTATACCTTCTTCCAATTTCAAAAACAAAACTAAAAAATGTACTATTTTTTTGGAAATCTCTATCACGAATTAATTTCTGTCCATGTTCATAATTATTTGCTATAACTAATCCGGATAATATCGAACATAATGCTTTTATTTCTTTTATTATTTTCTTATTCTTATTACCACTATGATAGATATCTATTTTGTCTGTATATTCACTTACTTCCAGTGTGCTTTCCAAAAGTCGCAAATACAATCGCTCTTCATATGTCAGTCGTAACGGAATAAATTTGCACAATTTCATATAGTCATTCTCCTCTTCTTCTTCGTCATCTTTTTCTGCTTCCTCACCTTCCTTCTCTCCTAATTCAATAGTGTCATACTGCTCGTTTTCATACTACATGAAGGGGGAGGGTAAAAAAGAAAAAAAAAAAAAAAAAAAGAGAATCATAAAAAACATATGCGTGAATATACACTGTTTTTACAATGCTATGCATAGGTATACGATGTGTGCCGTATTGTCATATTATCCGCTACACCAGCAAACACAGTGCAGGCAATTTACTGGGAAAAAAAAAAAAAAAAAGAAGCAAACACGATACAATGAACATATTGCTAAAAGATATTGGCAATTTACAAATGCACACACAGAAAGGCGCAATAGGCACATGCGCAATCACACGGGCACATGGAAGGTACGCCAATCACTTTTTAGCTGTTTTCTTCCTAACATTTTTGAGAACTTCGAACGTGTCGTGTTTTATTTCCTCGTCTATAATTTTGGTTAGATTGTCCTCTTTGTTCAATTTATCGATTAACAAAATAAGTTCTTGCTTGTTCATAAATTTTAGTATTTCAAAATTTTTTTTAGAGATATTTTCAAATTCTTTCAGGGTCTTCTCTACGTATGAGTTTTCCTCTCCTTGCGCATCAGTTACCTCTTTATCGTCTAAAATTTTTTTCAATTTTTCATTTTCATTCATACTGCGCAATGTTGGAAAAATGGTAGTGGGAAATAAGAAAAAACGGTAGCAGATAAAGTTTATGTGTATACATATGAAAGAGGAGGAAGAAGCATATGCAGCTACACACACCTACGTCCGCAGTTGCATGGAAAAAAGAGGCACACGTGTGGCATAAGGAAAATTACGCATGTGCGTTGAACCGGTTATGTTTCTCAAGCACCCGTGTGAGAAACGTAACGCAAAGTACACTTATTTTAAATATGTTGATTTTGGTAAAATTACTTGAATAATAAATATACGTTTATCCATCAAAAACGGGGTTCATTTACTATGGGAAGTACAGCTCTGTCCCTTTAACAGGCTTGCGCCTATCTATCTAGCTACCTATCTATATACATTTATGTGCAAAAATATTTATACATACAAGTATTTGTGTGTACATAAAAGTATTCATGCATGAGCACTCGTATTTAAGTTAATATATACTTATTTGTGCAAATGCATACGTGTTTATGTGTACACGAACGTATTTATGCATGAGCATGCGTATTTATGTGTATCTACTAATGCATTTCTATTTACGTACATTTATGTTTGTACATGTATGTGGTGCGGCTCCCTATGAAAACTTTGCACTCGCCAACGTTTGCCAAACGCTACTATAATGCTTTTAATTTTTTGAAGAGCTTCTTATTTATATGGGGTATATAATTCGTTACATTTAAAATAATTCTCTTATTTTTAAGAAGCACGAGATGTGTTCAATTGTTAAAGGGCGGTGGAACTATATCCGGTAGAAAATTATAAAGAAGTATTTTTCTTTTTTCTTCTTTACAGCTTTTCTGAAATGTCCTTAAAATGTTTCCCAAAATGTTTACTAAAATTACTTCATATAATTATTTTTTTTTTTTTATGCAATCTTCACTTTATTGTTACTTGTTTTTATTTTTATGCTTCTTATTTGCTCTAAAAAAAAAAAATGTATGACGCATAACTGTAGTGAAAACAAATTTTGAACTCCTTTTTTTTTATGAGATTTTTTTTTTTTTACTACATTTTATGAGCAAATGATGCAAAAAAAAAAAAAAAAAAAAAAAGCCTTCTATTTATACATAGTGTTGTTTAAGTCAAATGTAGTACACATTTTGGTATACTCATGCTTTCTTCATTTCGCCATTTCGCCTTTTCACCATTTCGCCATTTCGCCATTTCGCCTTTTCGCCTTTTCGCCCTTTTGCCTCTTCGCACATTACATGCTTAATTTATTTTTCGTATTTTGTTTGTTTTTCTCATTTTCGACATTTTTCTCATTTTATATCTTCAAAATTTGAGAAATATTTATTTACCCCTTCTTTAAGGTTTTTCCTTTTTGCTGGTGAAGTGTTTATTCGAGAAATGATTGCATGCGAATGTTGTGAAAAACTTAAATACCAGATTATTCTTTTTTCTGTTCACACAGTTTGTTTAAGCGACTTTTAAAAAGAGGAAAGCAATGTGCTTTCTGAGTAGGAAAAAACGGTAGCAGTAAGAAGAAACAATTTTATATTTTAGCTTTTTAAAAATACGTGGAGTGAAATTCTTCACAGAACCGAACATCACGGTATCCTTGTGTTACTATATCAATCTGTGCCAGTTGTAATTTTTTTTTTTTTTTTTTTTTGTTATGTAATTATTTAGAAAAAATTTAGTACAATAGTTACTGTACGCATGGAAAAAAGGATAGGAAAATTGCCCAACAATGCGACTCAATTATTCTTCCAAAACGTTTTATACAAATGTGTGCATGTGTTGTATATATATATATATATAGACACACCTCCGTGATGAGCACGAATTTATAGTTTTTATGAATTTACGTGTGAGGATAATAACTACATTTTTACAGCAACCCCATTTTGAGATATTGGTGAGTCACAGAAATTGTGCTTCGTTGCAATTTGGTTCATTTTTTATATAATCGTTTCTAAGTTAACATAGTTCGTAAATTGCATTTTTTCAATACAAATCATACTGTTAGGTGTTTTATTCTCTCCATTTTTTCGTGCATTAGTAAGTACTTTATATTTTCAATCCCCTTAGAAATGATTAATAAGTAACGAAAATGTAAGCTTTAAGGCTCAATTCCGAAACATGATCATCAAAAATAAAATAAAATAAAAATAAATAAATGCATCAGAATTGGCATTATTCTTTTGTTCGTTAAAATCGCTACACGAAAATGGCAGTTCATTGCAAGGATACACCATTCTGTGCATACATCTATGAGTATAGACATTTGAGAAAAGATTTATATTTATCATAATTTAATGGGGAATTAACCCCTACTTCTCTACATCGTGCGCAATATGAACAACAAGCTCCGAGTATATTAGTATTATAAACCTTTATACGAAAAACACATGGACACATTTTGTATTTCCCTCCTTTTTTTTTCCCTTTTTTTTTTCCCTTTTTTTTATTTTTTCGTTAATTCTAAGGTATCTTTTTAGCAAAAAAATGTGTACAACCTGTTTTGGGAACCGTGTTGTAAAAAATGGTAAGATTCTTTAGGAAAGTATAAAAATATGAATACACATTTGCATATTTTTCTAGCGACAGCCAACATGATAAAAGTTACTGAGGAATATCTTTGCCTATAAGCTGCATAGTTGACATCTATTTTTTTTTTTTTTTTTTTTTTTTTTTTCATGTCCTTCAATGATTTTTACAAATGAGCTTTGTTAAGAAAACAAAAATTCCCCTCCATTTGCGTACAACTGCGCATTGGTAAGACACGAAAACATACGCAAGTATATAAAATTATTATAAGAGATTTACATTTTTAATATTTCGATGTTTATATATATGTTTGTCACATTTTTTTCATTATTAATAAAAATGGAGGAAAAAAGAAATATACACCTTTTTAGCTACGCACTTAATATAAAGTACATATGTACATATGTGTATATATATGTATATATATACATGCATAAACAAATATATATATAGGGACCACGTAAACATAAAAAAAAAGAGAAAGAAACATGTGAAAAAGGAATGAAAGGGAAAAGGAAAAAAATTAAAGAGTTCTCATATATATACATAAAAAGCACGCATGCAGTTATGTGGCTGTGCAGCTTCCGCTGATAATATATCTGTATATGCATATATGCTCGTGTATGTGCATATATATGCATGTTAAAGCTTCGCAAAGAAATGTGGGTAGAAAAAAAAAAAAAAAAAAAGAAAGAAAGAAAAGGCTAAGTGTAAGGCAATAAGAAATTAACACATTTATTTCTCATTACAAAAGACAGAAAAAAAAAAAAAAAAAAAAAAAAAATCTGATATATGGAAAGAAAGTATATTGAAAAATTACAATAGATTTTGTTAAACACATGTACTTATAAAATTTCTTCATTTCATGATTAGGATTACCTATGGATTCTCCTTTTCCATTTTTTAAAATAAAAAAAAAATAAATTTATTTTAAACTTTAATATGGAATGAAATGCAAATGAATAAAAGACACAGGTGCACAATATCTACTTTAAAACTTTCATTGGTACTTAAAAAAATTAACATATTCATGTATTGTTTATATGCATGGTTATGTATGCATATGCTTGTATATATGCACACGCCAAGGCAAGCCGTTACGCACGCTTCTGCGTACGCATCAGGGCAAAATGATATTCTTTTTTCATTGCCAAGGAATGGTTGTAAATATACACTTTTCTCTAATTGCACACGCATATGCATATGCACATGCACATATATATACATATATATATATATATATATATATATATATATATATATATATATATGTAAATTACGCAATCGCATTGAGGGGGATATATCAATATGTGGAACAGCACATGCATTCGTTTTTACATTAACAGGTCCATGTGTAACTATGTGGTGTACAATGTGATGCAATGACATGAGCGGATTAAAGAAATAAATCTCATTGAAAAATGACCTGTATTCTTATGTATGTATGTATGTATATATGCATGTATGTATGTATATATGTATGTATGTGTGTATGTACGTATGTATGAATATATGTATGTATATATGTATGTAAGTATGTATGCATTTTTTTCTCTTTAGACACAATCTCACGAGTGGATAAACGTTGGGCTTATAACACGTACACGTGCGCAACGTACAACTGCAAATATTGCTACAGATGAGAGTATGCACGCATGCACACAAATATATATATATATATATATATGTGCACATTTTTTACGTAAAAAAAAAAATGTTCTTTCAAAATGCGTAGCGTCCTCTTCCGCAAACTTTGTTAAAAATTAAAAAAAATGTCATACTTCGCCTCTCATTGGTGAGCCTCGGACTCTAACCTTTCTGCGAGTTCGTAACGTTTGCTCTATTCTGGCCTTCTTTCCATGTACATGTCCCGTAGTCCACCCCCTTTTGTTTCTCTTCTTCTCTTCTTCTCTTTTTCTCTTTTTCTCCTTTCCTATTTTCCGCTTTGCCTATTTGCCTCTTTGCCTATTTGCACCGTTGCACCCTTCTCACGAGTCGTAAAAAAAGTTTCGATCCTTACCCTTAAAATCGTAATTGGGATAGCCATACATGCTATCTTTGGCTGATTCGAAGGACCCATATTTTTCTGCAAAGGCGTTTTTGTCAGCGAAATTATTTTCATTATAGCTATGATTAATATTTGAGTCTTCCTTTTTCTCACTGTAAATAGAAGCGGGAATGTTATTATTCTTTTCGTTAAACGATTTTTTAGTCAGTTTATCAGAAATAGATTCTGTAAATGAGTTATAACATGGATCATTAGGTATCATAGAACCAGCACAGCCACCAACATTTGCGCCAATGGGACCACCACTACCACTACCACCACCACCACTACTCCCTTCACCGTTACTGCTAAATAGAAAATTGGAGGTATTATTAACGTTGCTATGATTGATATTTAATTTTCCATACGAGTTGTCACTACTTAAGTAGTAATTATTTATATTAATGTTATTTGTAATAGAATGATTAGTCATGTTTAAATTTTCTTTACTCATTTTCCTGTTAATAAAATTAGTTGTACTATTACTCATATTCATACCCATATTATTATCGTTAATGCTATTATTATTTCCACTTGTGTTACTACCTATATTACTCTTAAATGTATTCGATATGCTATTTATTCTTCCTAAGTTCACCATACCAAAGTTACCAATTTTATTATGCAAAACGTCGGAGAAATTATTCATACTCTTATTATTTTTCATACTTGAATGATAACCTACTTCTTCATTCATCTCAACGTTACTATTACCTCCACTGTGACAATTACTCGATCCACCACCTTTAACGTCAAATGTATCACTGCTATTCATTCCGTTGCCACTACTCAATCCATGCATCATATTTTCATTCTCACACATATTATTATGGAAATTATTTTTCATTAGTAACTGATGCGAGCTATTTTTCCCGTATCCGCCACCACTTCCAGCAGTGGCTCCTCCCCGATTGTACATCTTCATGCTATCCGATTTGAAATAATTAGCATTGTTAAGAAAGTTGCTGTTATATATATTTCTATCCATAGTGGCATTTTTCTTCTCATCAGTTGTGTGCTGACTTGCATTTACACCTTTGGAGTTTTCTTCTTCCCCTTTCGTGATATTGGACATATTTCTGTTACCATTTTTTCTGTGGCTAACCATGTTAAAGCTGTTGCTACTACATTCCACAATGTTACCAAAAATACCTTCCCCACTATTTTTATCATTGCTTCTGTTTTTTCCAACGACGTTAATGCTTCCGACGTAACTGCCTATGCCGATGTCATTTCCTCCGACGTGTGTATTGTGTGTACCGTGGATATTATGACTATTTCCATTCTTACCGCTAGTGTTGTTACTTCCGCTGTTGCTATTGCTACCGCTACCACCTTCTGCATTGTTCTTATTTTTATTTTTGTTGTTTTTGTTATTCTTCCCACCTCCCTTACTGCTACTCTTACCATTTTTTCCTCCTCCACTGTAGTTATTTCCATAATTTCCACCCTTAACGCTATCGCTATTAACAATTTTAACCCCTGCTGCATTGTTGCCTCTGTTATTGTCTTTTCCATGCGACACTATGTTGCTCTCGTTATTGCTACTATTGTCAGACATTCCGTTATTTTTACCTCCATGTAATACATGCATCCCGTGTGTTGTGTGACCACCAGGGATAACGTGCCCCGAATGACCCCCATTTTTGCTGCCCTTTTCACTAGTGTTATTATTATTCGCATTACCCATTGCGCCAAAGCTTTTGCAATTCTTATTCGAGTTGCTGGTGTTATTACGATTGAAACTGAGGCAATTCCTAACATCTGAGCTATCACCGAGGGACTTATTTGGAAGGCCGTTACTGCTATAAGCATGCACACTAGTGGTGTGGCTTGAGGTTCCCTGACCATTAGCGTTATTGGCACCATTTCCATTTGCAATTCCATTTTTATTAATGTTGTTTGTAAAATTCAGTGAGTTCATGTGTACAAAATTTAGTTTGTTATTGCCACTCACGTTACAATTGTTTAAGTTCCCCATGTTAATACTGTGCTTTGCCATACTACTATTGGGAGCGTAATTATTACCATGACCATTGTTCATGTTACATATTTTTGCCTCATTACTGCTTAATATATTGACAATGTTATTTATACTTGCGCTGTTAATGTTACTCACTGAGGAAGAACTCGCACTTTTCACAAACGTGCTGTTTTTCGCAGCTGCGTCACTACTATTGCTGTTTCCACTGTGATGACCGCCGCAAGATGGAGGTGGAGGAGGAGGGGGAGGTGGGTGATGAGAAGGGGGCTTTATATTCATATTGGCAATGGAATTTTTATTTAGGTTGCAGTTACCATTTTTATCCTCTTTAAAAATGTCTTCTCTCATAGAGTTCATATTCTGCGATAGGAGGTTTATATTATCGAAACTGCTGCTGTTAAATTCGTTACTCTTACAGGACATATTACTACTTTGGATGCCACTATTTGGCAATTCAGTCATTACGCCACTACCATTTTTTTGGTTTCCTTTTAATCCTGTATTCCCGCCTGCGTAGTTCGAAAGCATGTTTTTATTAAAGCTAATATGCGACGCGCTCATTCGGTTCACTGTACTTTTGCTCACACTCCCTTTGTTGTTACCACTTCCTCCGCTTCCTCCGCTTCCTCCGCTTCCACCGCCCCCACCGCCTCCATTTATGCTGCTCCCATTTACACTATGGTTGCTACCAGTCATGCCATCCACAGTCCTTTTGTCCATGTATCCATGTTCCGTGATTCCCTTTTCATTAACGTGATTTACACTTGCCCCAAAATTGCTGACCGAATTGTACTTTCCCGGTATTGGGGGATAACTATGACTGTTTCCATTATTAGTCAGTTGGTTACCCCCATTATTTGCAATGTTATACGTATTCATATTCACATTGTTTAAGAAAATATTGTTATTATGAGTGTTGCTATAGTTGTGGTTCATACTGGAGAGGTATATGTTATTCCCTCCCCCGGGGAGACTTCCGACTGCCACATTACCCAAAGCCATACCCCCCAAGGGGTGGCTTCTTCCCATGAGACCGCTACTTGAATCGTATGTCCCTTTTCCAATGGTTGCTACACTTTCGTCGGAGTTACTCGTTTTTGCCGTGCTATCTTTTCGCCCATGGCTGGTATCGTTAGTGTTTCCGCCCCCGCAACCACAGTTGCCGCTATTGCCCTGCAAGGGACCCGCACTGCTGCTGGGAACACCTCCAATATTCCTAAGTTCGCCATACACACTGTTGCTCATGTTCATGTTTCCATTTAGGCCGTTTATCGGAATGCTGCTACCCTGGTTGCCCATATTGTTCATGCCGCCCATGCTGTTCATGCTCTTTAAATTTGCACTGCCGCTAACGCCGCTAACGCCGCTAACACCGCTAACACCGCTAACTCCGCTAACGCATCCTATTCCGTTCACACTACCCAACATGAGCGAACCGTTTGGGCTGCCTCCGCCCCCGCCTTGGATCCCCCCACCATTAGAGCCACTTATGCCCATCAGATTAACGTTCGAATTTGTCATGTTGCGACACATGGAATTGCCATGCGAACCTTTTAACCTGTCACCATTGATGCTGCTAAAATCGTTGCATATATTATTGGCGCTTACCTTCTTTGGCATATCGTTAAATATGCCGTTTCCCAGCTTGGAATTATCCAAATTTAGTTTTCCACAGCTAGAAGAGTAATTAACACACTCACTAGAATTGCCGTTATATTCACTTCCACCCTCGACACTATTGTTATTATCGTTTCCTTTACCATTTACATAGGAAGCATTACCCTGAGATATTCTCGGACTTTTCCCAACAGAATTAATAACCTGTGAGGTATACTTATTCGTGCTAAAGTTGTTAACACTGCTATTTATTATTCCCATGTGTCCTACTGCATTTGGAACTGTATTGTATCCGCTTTGACTCATATCTGCATATAAACTGTGTAGCATATCACTTTTTATATGCCCCTTTACAGCATCTTTACTAAAAGCTATAGCATATTCCTTGCTTTCTATGTAATTTCCCAGTGCGCCATTACTTAGAGAACTCAATAGGCTGTTTTTCCCCTCCAAGTAGAGATTCCCGCTATCGTTCATATCGTTATTCATATCATTAATAGTATTATCACGATTTCCTTCATGGGTACCATCATTTCCACTATCATTGATACTGTCACCAATACTATGTCCCCCAAGTGCTAAATGTCCTGCTGCTCCATGAGTACCATTTTTCACATAGTTGTTATTCCCATAGTAGCAATTACCAGTAGAATTAAATTTATGTGAACTATCATCAAATTTAGGATTGTAATTCTTAATAGTAGTTCCTAAACCGTATATAATACCTGAATATTTATTATCATCTATTTTATTATCAAAATATAACTCCATTAATCGGAAGAACGTTTTACATGTGACTAAAGAATCAGAACCAGCTTGATGTTGTCTCCCTATCCTTTTTACACTTAGAATTTCACTGATTTTTTGTAATGAGTATGTCCTACTTAACTGTTTAATGTTTAAATTTAACAATAGATACTTGATATCATAAAGTGATGGGAAAAAATCATTTAATAAATCGAAAAAAGCAATTTCATTATGAGGTAAAGCTGAACATGTTAGTATTTTTAATAAATATGCAAAATCATAACATCCGTGAAATGATATCCATTTTACATCTTCATTCATAACTAAACCAGAAGACATTATCACTTCCCCAAAATGTAATAATTCTATTCCTAATGATTGATGTTTTTCAAAATTAATTCCACTAAGTTTTAAAAAATCTATAGAATTCTGAGCATACATATCACTATCAAGATCAAATTTAAAATTAAATTGCCATGTTGACACTTTTGGTAATTCTCCTTTTCCATTGGAAAAGGTTACACCTAATTGTATAACTTTTAACAAATCTACATTACATTTTATGGTTTGATAGTTATAATCTACTACATTTCCTGTTGGCCTAGCAACAATACCAGGAAACTCAGTATCTATAGCTACATAAGGATGATTTTCAACTACATCCCTTATTCTTTCGAATTCCTCCTCTAAATTATTTGCCCATACATCTACTATTTTCGTTCTCTCATCCATGTATGAAATGAAATTTATTTCTCACTCACTTAAGTTGCTATCCACTTTTGCATAATACACTCATACGTACATACAGCTTGCTTTCAATCATACGCGTAATGCATTCGCCTCTGCAACTCCCCACGCGTTTTCACAAAACATGTACGCAAGCGTATATTATATGCGTACGTAAATGTACGCGCATATACATATATATATGTATATGTATATATATATATATATACTCGTGTGTGTGCAGCTATGTACAACAATGTGCAGCTACGTACAAGTACATACTGTGTTTAACAGATTAGTCCATCCGCGTGTACCGTGTGCAAATAAATATATTTACGTGCACGAGTGCCTATGCAGTTCCGCCTTTTCGCGTAAAATATCACGATCGTAACTCCCTCGATAATTATTCGTCAATATGCCTTTTCTTACAATTCTTCTCTTCCTATAGCATTTAAAATGTCATTAAAAACAGATTTCTTTCTTCTAAAATTCCTTAAATGTCTTTTTTTTTAATTTTTCTGCATGGGAGAAGGGGAAAAATTATTTCGAAGCATTTATGCGTACATATACATGTACATGTACTTAAAAGCAGGAATGCATAGTTATGAGCTCGTAAATTCTTTTATAATTTCTTTATCATTTCGATAGGGGTAATTTCGTAGTGCAATTTGTTAAGGTAAAAAATTATCCCCTATTTTTAGGCCAAAAGGCAGACTGGCAAAATGGGGTGGGGAGGGGGAGGTGACACTAGCTTAACTCCCCAAAAAATGGAAGAAATTGGGCAACACACAGCAAACGTGTACATGCGCGCACATTTTGTCATATTACACTCATAAAGGATAAACTAACAAATTGCAATACACACATTTTGAATTTATCACTCACTTTTTTTTTTTTTTTTTTTCCTTTTTACGTACTTTTTTCAAAAATTCTGAATGACTATTTGCAAAAAAAATACTTCGTTTCACAATTTTTTTTTCTTTAATCTTCTTTTACATGAAATAACCTAAAAATAATATTTAAACGTCGATGGAACAAATATGT
The DNA here is from genome assembly GCA_900088485.1 of Plasmodium ovale wallikeri. Taxonomy (NCBI): domain Eukaryota; phylum Apicomplexa; class Aconoidasida; order Haemosporida; family Plasmodiidae; genus Plasmodium; species Plasmodium ovale. The sequence continues at coordinate 193,014 of FLRD01000149.1, forward strand.
TTTGTCCTAAAAATTATTTATAATGTGGATGACAAAAGGAAAACGTTTCCAGATTAAGCATCCATTGTATATCTTTTTATCTCATGCTCCCATGTATGTATGTACGTATGTATGTATATATACATATGAACATGCATGTACAGAAAACGTACGCGTGTTTGCATAGGTATGTGCGCATGTGTACACAACGCATGTATGATACACGATCGAAATAAAAACAAATTACATATTTTTTAAGGCATAAATCAAAGGAGTACGCTTAAGCAGGGGTAACGCAATGCGTTTTGTAAGGCATACATTATGCTTTAATTGGGGTTGGAGCATTTCTCAGTTTCACTCAACTCAATGCGTAGTTTCACGAATGATTTCATCTCATGCAAATTATTACATAGCGATTTCTTTACTTTTCTTTTATTATTATCTTTTCGACTTACATAAAAAAATAAACAAAACATATCATTTTGGGTAATTATCGCTTTTCTATTATAATGATATTCTGATGCATGATTTCTCAATAAATGGAGAAAATGAGCATGTATGGGCTACATACGCGCTTGTAAGCAGGTATACAAGCATATAAGCACGCTTATATGTATTAATATGGGTAAATACAAGGTTTCTCCTTTTCTTTTAAAAATAGTAAAAAAAAAAAAAAGAAAAAAAAGGAAGTTTATCTTAATATAAAAATTATTATCTTTCTTCCAGGAATTACATAAAAATAAAATTTAAAATATCACACGTATACCACAATACATATGTATATAATTCTTGAAAAACAAAATATATACATACTTGTATACGTACATATATATATATATATATATATATATATGTATAAGTATATTTATATATATGTATAAGTATATTTATATCATATACTGAGTTGTATACATATAAATATTTTTGATGCATAATATGGTATTGTACAATTATATGTTATAAATTAAAAAAAAAAAAAAAAAGTTTTTTTCTTTTTTTTTTTTTTTTTTTTTTTTTTTTTTTTTTTTTTTTCTCATATGGATATAACTCATATTTATTTTCATTATTATTAGGAAAAAAAAAAAAAAAAACAAGGCCTAAAGTAAAGGCAAAAATGCTGATATCAAAATAATTATAGCATTTTTAAGGTTTAGATATATATATATATATATATATATATATATATATAAAATTACAATTAAAAAATAGTAAATCTTTTTATTAGGATTATTGTTCAAATTTAGGACGAAAAGAAAGGAAAAAAAAAAAAAAAAAAAACAAGTTCACAAATTTGTAGCAATGTTAAGCTTTTTAGTTTATTTTCCCCCATAACATGAATATCACATTTATATATACATATATAAATCCATACGAACGTACATATACACGTATTTATGAATTTCCTTTTATGTACATTCATGGAGTACCCCCAGAATTTAAATACAAAATGCCTCGTTTAGCCTAAATGGTCATTTTAATAAATCCCAAGTTTTCGTATATAAGAAATTGGTTTCCTCACATTGCTGAAAAGAATCCTTTCTAAATACATAAAACATTTCATCATATATTTTGTGTTAATAAGTATTATATGAATTTTAAAGTTAACTCAGAAAAACACGTGTTTTCCTTTTTTTCCTTTTTTTCCTTTTTTTCCTTTTTTTTTTTTTTTTAATATGGGGTTATCAATTTTTCTGTTATTCGTGTAACGTAACGTGGAAATGATTATTTAAAAGGGGTAAAAAGGGTGTAATATTGGTGTATCAAATTGGCACTACTAGGTTACCAAATGGATACTACGGCGTAATATTGGCATAACTAATGCACTAGAGAGTAGGCACATGCTCCCTGTTTCTACCCATATTCTACTTCGCAATTAATGGCATGCATCTTCCATTCGTTTAAGCGTACATTTATCATCACGCTAAAAGGAAAGTCGTTTCGTCTCATGTTGTGCGTTTCGTTTTTTTAAAGGTGTATTCGTAAGCACATTAGTATAATCTTTTATATATTTACATATATATATTTACATATATATATATATATATATATATGCATGTGTAAAAATGTATATACGCATATATGTTCATATATATGTGCATATGCACACGTGAACACTAGTATGCTATATGTACGTATGGAGCACTAGGAAAGGTGAGAAAAACGAGTAGCTGCAATGTGCTTCTCTACCTCCGATTATTTTTATAAGTGAAGCGATCCTGCGAAGGGGTACTTCAGTTCAGTAACCACTGATAAATGAAAATGGCATACAATTAAAGGGGAGGGCACGGATGAAGATAATGGTGGAAAACGATATCGCAATAATGATTACGTAGAGGTATACGGTACTATTTTTTATTTAAATGATTAAGGCAATTTACACATTTTTCCTTTTAACTGTGCGTCTTTTTGACAAAGAATTGGTCTGAAACTTACCTCGTGTTACTTGAATACATGCGAAAAGGTATTTTCGCAAAGTATGCATAGTCATAGAAGGATGTGCATAAAAATAAAAGCATTAAATGTAACAATTGAGTTTGTGCGTACGAGAAAAATAAAACACTAGCCTCGTAATTTCAGACGCATTTATGCACCACTATGTTTGCGCTTTTGTATACATGTAAGCATATCCGCGCATGAGGATATGTAAATACAAACATGTGAGCACGAATATATATGCACAGAAATATGTGTGTACATCCTTATATACACATAAGGGTGTAGCGCGCCAATGGGACATGCAAGTGTGTACACCAGTGCGATACTCGAATGTATACACCTGTGCAACACGCGAATACACGCAACGGTGAGGGGGGGGGGGCCTCGTAGCATGCAATTACGATAACAGGATAGCGGGAAATTCTCTATCCTTTCTAATAAGCAAAACTCCTGACAAAATTTTATCTACATTGTTCACTTGCCACGTTTGTTCGCTTATAATAGCATAAGTATTATATACGCATACGTGTGTGCATATATATTGCATATATGTTGGTGTACACAAACGCAAGGGGGAACGCGCCTTTTAATTGTAATTTGCTCTAGTGATATTACACAATTTTTATGCACTTGTTCAATGCAGAAAACATATAACAAAACTGGGAGCGATTAATTTAATTTTCATGCTGCTCTTATTGTCCCAACTGTTTATCACATATTTGAGAACATATGCTGGGGATTAGTAATTTTACATCCTGTGCATTATTATATAGGCAGTACTTTATCTTCATCGACTGATTGACATGGTCCTACTTGACGAAACGCATAATTCGCATGGACAGCTATTTAGGTAGGTATCCTATATTTAATATAGGATTTTTTTAAAAGGTGTGTAAAAGGGAAATTATATTTTTTTTCGATACTTTGAGCTTTTCTATAAAGTGAGTTTATTTTCATATCAAAATGAAAAGGTATTCTGCCTCGTAAAATAATGGAAGCTTTAATTTTGAGGAGCAAAAAAATAATCAATATGTTTTGCTACAATAAAGTGGCTTGAAACACAATTTTGCAAACATAAGTCATGACACAAGAAGAAAGTATTTACCGTTCAAGTGCAAACGTAAACGTGTATTCATGCATGCATGCGCAAGCACCGGTTTACACTGTCACTGCGCAATTCGTAAATTTTAAGCGCAATCCCCCATTTTGGAGTAGTAGTTCAAAAAAAAAAAAAAAAAAAAAAAAACGATAACGCCTGCTTCATTATTTTCGTTTCTTCAACCAAGCATAATTTCCACGTGGGTGTCTGCATATCGTCAAAAAGATTCAGCGTGACATATAGTACACAAACGTAAGGAAAAAAAAAAAAAAAAAATTAACTGAAAATTGTGCTCCGATCAATAATACCCTTTTGCTATTATTTTAATAAGTTTTTATACTCTATATTCAACAAAAAATTTGTAGAAAATTTTTTTCCCCCAAAAGGAACAACTCCATGTGAGCTATGACAAGGCCAGCTCTTACTCAGTGTAGCTGCACCACAGTGAAACAATTCACTACTAGCAGCCTATTACTGACAGACAACTGCTCCAAAACATAGGGCGCGGAGTGGTATTGAAGAAATTCTTGCGTCAAAAATGTACGATGACCCGAACCTATTTCGGTGAGAAGCAAGTTCTTGTATCGCAGCACCTGCGAATTTATGCCCACTTGGCATAGAGTATTTTGTTTATCCGCTTAATGTACGAAATGTAAGTTCCAATGAAAACTAGAATAATTAGTAATATGAGTAGAAGTAAATTAATATTTTGCATTGTGTCAAAAGACCCATTGGGTTGATAACAAGTAAAGTATAGGTAACTTCCCCAGGAAAAAACAAGTGTCGTTGATTCTAATAAACTTTCATTCGATATAAACCCTTTGGATTTATATAAAATATCTGTCTGAGTAATAAATGTATTCATATTTTTATAAACGATTTTCTCTTTTTCATTACCTAGATGTAAAGGTGCTATTTTATTAGTATCTAATAAAATTAATATATGCTTATTCGTAATACCCTTTTTCGTTTCGGTAAAATGGAAAGACTTGATATTATGATCAATGATATAATTTTTCTCTTTTACTACAATTTTTTTAACATCAAATAGATCTACTACTTTATCCTTTTTGGATGTAATAAGACTAATAAATCCTGGATCTTTTTTGTCCAAAAGTAGCTCTATAATTTTTATTATGTACTTATTCATATTATCATTAAAAAAATGCAAAACTAGGATATTTTCACTTATAAGCATATGAAATGGTGGCTTTGTGTACTTATCTAATGTTTTCGAGTAAATAAGACTACCACTAATACCATCAATTATGTATAGAGTGTATATAATACTTTCCTTAAAAACCGACCTAGTAATATACGAAAGAATATTATCATTAATGTATTTGTAACATATAGATGCATCTTTGTTTATTTTAATTGGGTAAAATATGTCCTTCTTCGTAACGGATTTCGCAAAAACCACTATCTGTTCTCCGTTCAAGCTTATCGAATATGTCCGCATCAAGCCTATCCCCTTTTTTCCCTCATTACTGTAGGTGCGGCTTCCCTCCTCTCCCTTTCCTCTATCTCCCCATGGGATATCCACCAGGCGGTACCCTTCTATGTAATACCTCGACTGGTTTATGGTATAAAAAAAAAGATCTTCTTCGTTTATCCCTTGGATACTTTTCTCCTCACCTATGATAGGTATCACTTTCGTGTTTAACAAATTGTCAACAGCTATAACACACGAACCCTTTTTGTAAATAAAAAAATTCTGAATTATAAAGGAGTCTATTCTCTTTTCAAATATGAGATCACCCGTTATCACATCAAATATGCATATGTGTGAGAAGTTATCGCCTCTAAAAATTGTAATAACAGAATCGGTTGAGAAGCTTTTAAATAGGTGTATCTCGTCGGCAATCTTTTTCACATTGTTTGTGTCGCCGTTTTCGCCTTCCTTGGCGAAAGACCCACCGTCTGTTGTGTTTCTCTCCATCACGAGTTCATTTGATTGATTTAGAAATATCAGCTTTTTCCCATTATCTACTTCTGACCAGTTGTACTTACCCAAACTGGAGTAACAAAAATTATTTTTTAACCAGGATATATTCTTCATTCCTGTAAATTTATTTCCATCTATTTTGTATAATATCAGCCCTGTGTAGAGATGTATAGCAAATATTAAATTGTTACACGTAGCTACAAGTACAATAGCGCTACCTGCATATGTACCACTTTGATTATCTTCATACCTTTTAAAAGATAATTCAAGCATGTATTGCATCAAACCAAATTTATGATAACTGCTTTTCATATCTGAACTTGCCACTTCTTTTTTGGAAGGAATTGATGACCTTATTCCCATCTTCTTATCCTTGCGCACATTCAGTAAGTTTAATTTTTCTTCAATGGTTAGATAAAAAAAGTTAAAAGGAAGAAGAGACAATTCTGCTTTTTTATTCATTACCTCTTCTAGGTATGGCTTGTTAAAGGAGCTTATTTTTTCCTTTATGTATTTTTCTATCTCTTTCAGAATATTAAATTCGGAAGAGTAACCATGCGACATATTTTTTTTTTTTTTTTTCTTCAAATGCTGAAAATTGTAAAAGTATAACTGATGGATATATGCCAACGATTCCTCCCTCGTGTAGTACACCTCACTGTTCCTGTACACAGTAAAGGACGAATCACTATAGACGCTAAAAAAATAATTAACCTTTTCTTCCTTATTGTACACACCAATAATAATTTCTCCATGGTAATACAAATTGCTGCTTTTGTTTAGTATACCAATCGTGTCATTGCACCCGTCTCTGCAACTGTCCGCACTGTCATAATCCACATCCTCCATCGCCTTCCGCAAGAATATTTTGTCTTCCTTATCCTCAGCAAATATCATCTCTCTTTTGTTATGCTTATTGATGTAATACCCTACCACCTCTTCGCCGTGTTGGTTCTCGCTCTTGGCTCCCTTTCGCTGCTCCTCGAGGTTGCCATCACCGCTGCTATTACCGCTTCTCCATCCACCGTCCTTTCCTATTCCTTTCCTCTTTCTTACCAGTTTAGCATTTTTGTTGCCATAGCTGTACACAAACTGGTCATTCCCAAGTTTAACGACAAAAAAGTTTTCCGCATTCCACTGATCCATCCCATCATCCCTAATGAATTCCCCATACTGTACAACATCATTTTTAAACAATTCTTCTTCTTCTTCTTCTTCATTTATAATTGCCTGGTTAAAGTAGTATGCATTTTCCGAATTTAGTAATTCAACCCAATGAAGATATTTTTTGTTATATATAATTATAACCCTTTTATTGTTAACAATATTGACATAATTATTTACATTCTGATTAAGACTTAGTTCATTAATTTTGCGTAAATAAGATGTGGTTTTAATCAGAAAATGTATATTAACTAAATGAGAAGACAATTGGTCATCTACAAAAAATAATGTCAAAGTAGTATCCTGTATTTGAACAATTTTTGAATAAATAGGATTCAAATTTAATTCCTTAAAATGGAGAGATAATCTTGAGTTATTATTTACATTGCCTACATCTATTCGATCAGGTAAAAGGATAAAAATCTTCCCATTTTTAATAATAAAATCTTGAACTATCTCATTCTTGTACTCAAAAACGTTTAGAAGATAGGCATACAACGTGTTGTACACATTAATATACGAATAGGTGTTTTCCCAATAAGGGGCCTTCCCTCCACCATCTCTCACATCCTTTTCCAAACCTCTTTTATATATAAGTGCAGCTGTGAATATGTCATCTCCGTATAGCTTTTTTACCTTTTCATTCTCCCTGTGATTTTCCACGTAATTTAGAATTCCTAATGGGGAATAGGAAGGAATTAAAAAAAATAAAATAACAAAAAAAAATAAAAAATAAGGCAAAAAATGAAGTAAAAAATAAAGCAAAAAATAAAGTAAAAAATAAAGCAAAAAATAAAGCAAAAAATAAAGTAAAAAATAAAGCAAAAAATAAAGCAAAAAATATAGTAAAAAATAAAGTAAAAAATAAAGTAAATAAATCCCTCTTTACTACCAGTGTGGTAGAAATGTAAGAGGCGATTTCAACAGTGTATTATGTACACGCAAACTTATGGAGAAAGTGTGTATCCAACCTGTTTTGTAGTTCAGGAGACCCACATTGCCATTAACACTTGAGAGGAGAACAAAATTATTTGCTAAGTTTTGTGTAGGTACAATGAAATTTATGTGACCTATTAACGATGCAATGTTAGAATATGGGATATTTTTTTGGAATGTTAATTTTGTCACAAATGCTACAAAGCAAACCAAAAACTGGAACCACATTTTTTGCATTATATTTTTTTTTTTTTTCACTTAAAATTGAAGGAACAGAACTTTCTCAATACCATTATTGCAGGAACATTGGGTTATACTTTATGTTGTACATATTATAATCTGGACTATGAAAATGGTATAATATAGGTATTTCAAAACAAATTTTGTATTTTTAAAGGAGGTGGAAAGGGAAAAACAAATATTTTAGCGCGCAAAAATGAACAAGCGATATTATTTTAGGCTCATTATCGTAACGTACTTACGAAGTCATACATTTGCGAACATGCTGATGTATTATGTATACATCTTTGTATGTGTTCAAAAGGAATGCAACTTTTAAATGTACGGAAAAAAAAAAAAAAAAAAAAAAAGAGGCAAAATGTGCGCGAAATTACATGTACATATAATATCTATAAAAATGTTCCCATAATTCTTGGCAATATTCCATAGTGCGCATTATGTCGAAAAAATTATATTTTGTATTCCAGTGTACATATATGTAAATAACCGAACAATAAGCAGTTTAATGTAAGGTTTACCTAAGTATGCTATTTTACGGCGATTTGAACCTGTAAGTGGAAAAAGGGAAAGGGAATATAAGGTCTCTCATTTTTTCCCCCACTTTTTGTGCCGTTTGCCTTATTTTTATTTTTTTTTTTTTTGTACATTGCTCTTTGGAACGTTAATCTATAAATTGGGTAAAAGGATGGACAATAAAAAAAATGGAGAAAAAATATTTTTAAATGATAACACGTGCCTGAATTGACAAAAGGCCACATGCAAACGCTTCTTCGGCTTTTTTGTAACCCGTTAGTGTATATATATTTTGCATTTCCCCTCAACTGGAATTGGCACATTTTTTATTTCACACGGATGAGTAACCCATTCCTAGATACAAAAATGTTATTCCCCTTTTTACCTTTCCCTTCTTTGTGCTTCCATTTTTTTTTTTTTTTCCTTTTTTTTTTTTTTTTTAGTATCCTATAAAAATTGGCCAATTTTTAGTACCACAATGACATGCCTTTCCTCGTCTTAAAATTTACCATCTCTCCTTTTTTCTTATTAGCTTCTTTATCTCCCGTCTTCTCCATTTCAACTTTGTGTTCCATTCGCTGTTCTGTGATTTTCCCACCCTATTTATATTCACCTAACGCGTTAAATTTAATTGGAGAAAAAACATTTTTAAAGAATAAAACCCTCTTATCACTGAATCTTTTTAATATTTGCTCAATTCAGTAGCAGTTAGGAGACTGCTCACGAAAGGACACGTCAAAAAAAAAAAAAAATTCCCACCTTTGGAAATTTTTTTTTTTTATGAATTGTTAAGAAAATACTGAACATGAAATAAAAAAATAAAAGGAATTGAAAAAAAAAAAAAAAGAAAAAAAAAAAAGGTAGGCAAAGTAGAAAATGATAGAGTAGAATAATATGGACGTAAAAAATGAAGGAAACAGTTTCGCAAGAAATTTAATGCTTTACTTTAAGAAAGATTATAAGAATAATGAAAACACAAGTGGCATTTTATGTCTTAGTGATAGTGATAAAAAGAACGATGAAAATAGGAGGGTGAGGACGAGAACATTGAATTTTATGCTATCATCCGCCCTCGTTTTGTGTGTACTGCACCCACTTGATACCATAAGAACAAGAAAACAGATATATAGAGTGTATAAAAATTCATATCCCTATTATTATAATAATAAATATAATTTGTTCTATATTTTGAAAAAGGAAAAATTAGAAAGTATATATCGCGGTTTGTTGGCTAGTTTAATCACCACAGGGGCTTCTCACGGTTTGTTTCGATTTATATATGACACGTTAAATTGTTACCTCTTCCAAAGGTTAAATGATGCAAATAGTGCTAGCAGTGGTAAGACCATATGCTCATCAAGTCCAAACCATTCTATTAAAGGTTTACCCCCGAGCGTTCTCTACACTACCAACATAACTGATCATGTGGAAGTAGATAAAGAAAGGGAAAAAGGAAGAAAAAAAAAAGCACACCCGTGTGAGAATCTCACCCTTTTAGGTATTAACAAGACAGGAGAAAATGGAAAACCTGCGAACAACGAGTTGGCGAACAAAAGGGAAATAAATAATGAGGAAAATATGCCACATACCATCGACAATGGTGCAGCAGATAAAAATAAAAATATGAATTATTATATTATCACGAGCAGTGTTAGTTCCATTATTAGCGTATTCTTTCTCCATCCAGTATGGTTAGTGAAGACTAAGATAGAATGTACAATAAATTTAAATTATAAGTTTTTAAACTACAAAAACAGAATTACGAGTAGGCACTACAAAATATTTGTATCAAGGAATAAATTCTTCTCAGGTATATTTAAGTTGTTTACAATGAGTAATAAAAATTATAGAAATGAAAAAAATTTTAATTCTAGTAAAGTTAGATTAATAAATGAAAATCTTTTCAAATTACACAGAAACAATTTTATATATAACAAAAATATGAAAACTAAAAAAAAGTATAATTACCTTACGTATATTAAAGATAAAAATCTCCTAAGTAACAATCTCGTGAAAAGAAAAATGGTACATAACTATGTTGTGTATAAATATTATACCTTATCAATTTTAGAAAAAAGGCAAATGACTAAAAATGTAATGAAGCATCTTCGTAAAAAATTTTATACAAGATATATTTTATATTCCATAAATCCACTTTCTAATAATACAATATTACATCTATACAGAAGAGAAGAAATTAAAAATTCCTTATGTGCTATTTATAGATATAAAAATTATTTTCATTTTATTTATAACATTTATAAAAAAGAGAAACTTTTATCTTTTTACAAAGGTTTCTTTGCCTCTTTACTATTAACCCCCCATGTTGCTATTCAATTTTACACATATGAATGCTTAACACATTATTTTACGGATCAGTACATTAAAAATGCTCTGAGCGAAAGGAACATAGACATTTCTTCAAACAGTTTGTGCAAAACGCTACCATTTGTTTACGGAGTTATATCAAAATACATTGCTATTGTCCTTACATATCCATTATACACCATAAAGATGAGACAACAAGTGCAGATGAAAAATTACGGATTCTACAAAGTATTAGTTAACATTTTTAAACTTGAAGGAATAAAGTCTTATTACACCGGTATTAATATGCATCTACTGAGGAATTGTTTACAAAATGGGACACTCTTTTTCATTTTTGAGTATTTAAATAAGGCAAAGATTTGAACACATTGTCAGCGGACACGCCTCTTTCCTGCAACAACGTCAATTTTGCGTATGCATATGTGGCTTTTTTTTTTTTTTTTTTTTTTTTTTTTGTAATATCATTCGTGCCATTACCTTCGTTGTTGTCTTCGTAGTGTCTTTTTACATTTTCGTAAACCTTTGTGGTGTTCCTAAATTTTTCTGTTTATCCATGTGAAACGGCAAGGGATCGAATGTTTTTTTTTCTCTTGACCTAAAAACGGTGCACACTCTTTGATATGTAAAACCGTGCACGCACATGACCATTATCGTATTTGCCATACTGTTTGTTTTCCAATTAATGCATCCGTTATGGATGAATTCAAAGTGTTTCCCACTTTCACTACCCGAATGTGATACGGAACGCGTTCTTACGTGTAACTCTCACCCGTGTCTGTGGTCACGTAGTTTGCCTAATGTTATTAATGTGTGATTTGTGAAAATTACAAAAAAGTCCACTATTGTCAAATATGAAAAGTGGAAGAAGTGGCCAAAATAGAGGAAACGCCGAACAGCCTAAGAATCAACTATCATTTATTCCTTCTAAACGATAGGTAAGCGTTTTATATGCTGAACTTTTTGACAACCACAAACGATGTTCGCTTATATTAAGGATTTAAAAGACATCCATGCAGATGCAGAAAAATAAAAAAAAAAAAGAAAAAATTGACATGCTACTGGATTGGAGGGCAGAGGGCTTAGATTTAATTTTGCGCATTTGCCGTTTCCCTTGGCTCCGGCGTACGTACATGGAAATTTTCACACATATATACGTGTATATATATATATATATATGTATACATTCGGAAGTTTTTCACATAGTACAAAACTGCGGAGTGGAGAGCATGCGCTAACAAAAGGGGCACTAGTTCGAGTGCGCATTTGCTGGAAACAACACGCACGCAACGTCGAAAAACAGGTTGCCAGTTTTTTGCCTTTTTTGTCCTTTCTATGTTTCTTGTCCTTTTTGCGCCTTACGTTCGCCCATTAAATGGCCTTTGGGTTTATATCAATCCACAGATCGTTCCGCGTACTGGTTTGTTTTTCAGCATGTTGGGGTACACATAGACAACTCCCTTATTCTCTATGGTATGTACAAATAAACCTGGCTGTTTTCCTCCTTCTGAATGTACTCCCTTTCGACCAGCAAGTCTATTTTTTTTTCTATGGCCTAAAAATTGAAATCGGAAAAGATGCATACAACACGGTTGACGAGTGGACATGGGTGTAACGATGCGTGTACTACATAGAAATGCAAATTTTTTGCACTACTAAAGGGATGCACTGAGGGGAGAAATGATCGACGCGGGGAACCTGGATGGCGAGGTGTCGATGCAAATCCAGGATATGCGACTTCCGCGCAGTTGTTTTGTCTGCCTCTCTGTTACCTGGTTTGTTGGGGAAAAAATGGAAAGCGATTTTCTAACATATTCAAATATTTGATCATAGAAGAGTTTCTTGTGTATTTTCATGACACGAACGATGGCAGCTTCTATCGCCATGGTTCTGTCTTCCTTCGTTTTTTCATGTTCCTTTGACAACAGTGTGGTTGTTTTTTTAATGTACACATTTTTATGTGGATAGGAAAATTTGGGATTAATAAAAAAATTGGATGAACTCCAATTAATTATATCATCAGGGGAATATATAATTTTAAAGTAGTTCAAACAGGAGTACATATTATCAGTACAAGTTTTCAAATCTATATGTAATTCATTCTTAATTATGTCATAATTTATATACTTGTACTTATTAAAAAGTAAAAGAATATGTGCATTCACCATGTTACAGTATAGGTAATACAATGTCCCATTAAGTGAATACTCCAAAATAATCTCACTCAATTCGTAAATCCATTCCAACTTTTTATTTTTATTATCCGATTTGTAAAATTGTTCGAACAATGCAATGTACTTATGAAATTCGTCATTTAACTTCATGTTTGTCTTTTCTAGAACTGGCCAGTATCCCTTATTCAGGATTTTCGCCAAAAAGGAACCCCTAACCTGGCTGGTCAATACTTCGCTATGATCATCACCATGCCCAGAAGCGTTTTCTCCAATCGCAGAAGCGGCATTGCCATAGTTGGCATCACTACCGGATGTGTGTAATTTTTTTTCAAGGAAGTCTAAAAATTTACCATTGAGTTGGTCATTATTTACCATGTCCTGAATCATACCTCCCAATTTGGAAGTATACTGAGACCCACACAAATAGTACAAATTTTCTATAAATTTTTTTTCCACATTTAGGGATATGTATATATTGTTAATTAGTCTATTTGCCAGATAAATTCTATAGTACTCAAAAAAGCTTTCTTTATTGCTTGTATAGTTAAATATTTCAACAATATCAGACATTTTTTTCATTAAAATGGATGTATCTGTTTTTTTGTCTGTATTTCCAAAATGGTCTTTCAAACTGGATGCATCTTCACATATACTCAAGTCTACAGTTTCTTCACTATATTCATTTTCCACAATTGTTTTCCCTTTTCCATCATTACTTAAATCATCTATCGAATTGTCATCTCCTCCCCAATTTGCTCCTTTTCTTTTTAACATATTATCTGCGTACAACACTAGTAATTTTACTGTACTAAAGTGCTCATCTTCGTGTTCTACAAAACTTTCAAAATAATCCTTTAAACATTCCTTAAAATTGTCATCTATGGTATTGTTAGATATGCTAAAGAAGGATAACTTAAAAACATCATGGTAATGATTGTGAAGTTTAATTAATTGTTCAATATATTCACAGAGTAGGTATTCTTCTTTATTTTCAGAAATGTTACTATTTTTGTTAGGTTCATACAAAATTTCTTCATTTTTCTGTGTAGTATAACATATTTTAGACATTTCAATATATTTTTCTTTTAAAGTATTACCTTCATTTTTTATGTACTCACCTATGATTCTTTTAAGTCCTTCTATAGCTTCACTAAAATATGAGAATAAAATGTATGTTCGTCTTAAGCAATGCAAATTATTATTTTTTAAAAGATCAAATATATTTTCTTTATTACGTAATAAAATAGATAATTTTTCATATATTAAAATACGTACTATAATATTTGTTATTTTTTCACATGTTTCTTCATTTAAATTAAGATATTTATTTTTTTGAAACTCTATTTCTATAGCTTTTTCAATTGATATAATATAATTATCGAATGTTAATTTATCAATCCATTTATCACCTTCATTTTTATAGTAATTTTCAACATTTTCTAAAATTTTTTTTTCTATGTCATGTTCATACATTTTTTCATTACTTTCTTTATCTAATTCTTTGCATAAAAGAACTATATCAGAAAATAATTTTTTTTCTTCTTCTTTTTCATTTATCCTTAAATTGTCATATATTTCGTAAACTACATGTTTTATACAATCTCTATGATCATTAAACAAGGTCATTTTAAAAATATTCTTTGTGTATGCATTAAGACATAAAGAACTGTTATATTCTACATAATATCTATCAAGATATCGTAAAAATTTATTCATCCAATTCGTATAAAATGAATATTTATACCATGCATTAATTAATGCCTTGGTTTTTTTCATTTTACATGTATATTTTAATAATGGTTTTATTTTCTCAACTATATATATAGATAAACATTCTCCATATTTTCTATATACTTCTTTTGAATAACAAAAAGGACTTTTTTTTGCACACATATTGTACACAACTGTATATAATCTTGTATATTCCTTTGCGCTAAATAATATTTTACTACTTTCTATTGTTTCATTTTCTAAATATTTTTCAATTTTTTCCATAGCTTCCTCCTTTATTATTTTCCACCCACTCTCGAAGTTTAAATTGCTGGTATCCATTTTGTCATCGCTCAAATTCATATGTGTCTACCTAGCTAGCAACTTATGCAAAAAAATATTGGGACACTATTCTCTACAAAAACACACACGGAGATTATGCATATTTTGAACTACTACCCTGGATTTTGCACAATTAAACTGAATTATGGTACATACTCTGAATTATGCGCAACTAATGATTTTCTTAAAAATGTGCAAACGTTACATCAAATTGGACACTCCACAGCGTATCTTTTGGAAACGATAAATATGCCTGAACGCGGAGCAGAAGTAAAAGGGAGTTAAAAAGTTTACTCCTCACGATTCGCGCTGTGGCTAAGGGATGCTCGAAAAAAAGGGCGATGCGTAAGCAAATAATGTGGCTACAAAATGGCTATGAAGAGGCTACAGAATGGCCACAAAATGGCTACAAAACGGCTACAAAACGGCTACAGAATGGCTACAAAATGGCTACAGAATGGCTACAAAATGGCTACAAAATGGCCATAAACGGGCGAGGATAAGATCAAGGAAGGCCGACGAAAGCGCGGCAAAAAGCTTGTTTCGTTGCCTTTTCTTTATTTTCAGATATTCATACAGTATGACTGCACTGTAATATCACTACTTACAACGAATGCGAATAAGAGGACGCATCGCAAATGCTACTTTTAAACGAAAAGGTAAAAAATATGAAGGAGGGGAGGGGGGGGGGAAATTCTCAAAGCTTTATGCGCTTCACGGAACAACATTTTTTTTTTTTTTTGCGCAAAAATGAGCGGAAATAAAAATAGGCATAATTATAATTGCACAAATGCATTCGCACAAATGCGCAGGGATTTATGTGCACCAATGAATTCGCACAAATAAACACGCATCTGTGCATATGCGTTTACACATCTTTCATATGGCCCATTCACTAAAAAGTAGACTGCTTATGCAAAAATGTGAGGAATGGAGACATATAGTTGAAAAAACAAAAAAAAGGGAAAATCTTCGCCAAAATGAAGGAAAAGTTAGACGATGGCGTGCTGACGATGGAAATTTATTATACCTATATTAGTTATACCACATTAGAGAAATGCGCATATAATGGCTGCTTGCAGTTTTTGTGCAAAACATAGTGAAGTCCTCTTTTTCTATGCTGAATGAAGAATCGGAAAAATTTTCTTATCCCTCCATTCAACCATAACGAGGAAAACCTGTTTTGCCTTGCAAAAATAATTCAACTCGTAAAACGAGTTTGAAATTCGCAATTTGCAATTCGCTCCTCGCTATTCGCACGTATGCTTGCGCGTATAATATAAGCGTGTGTATGTGTATTTGCTTCCTTCCCCCCCTTTTGAAGATTACATTGTTTTACGAATACAACACTTTTTGCATTAAAAAGGTTGACAATAATTTGATCAAGCTAATGTTCGAATATTTTATGCGCATCATTTCAATAAGATAAGACAGCACATTATACATTCCACGTGCATGCACCACCCCCTTCTCGTTATTTGATACCATTTTTTTTTTTTTTTTTTTTTCCTTCTTATTTATTTTTTATGATCAAAATGATATTATGCAACATGCACATTTCAAATGTAACCTTTTTTTAAAAAAAAAAAAATTTCGGTTACAACCTGTTTTTATTTTACACATAAAAGTAATAGGTATATATATACATATATATATGTATATATAATTTTTTTTTTTCCCTCTCGTAGTGTTATGAAACAACATATCTCAATTAGGAAAACGTTGCACCTCTCAAATGACTATTGTTGAAATTACTCTTCAAAAAAGACATCTTTCCGCATATGTGTGCATGTGCATATATGCGCGCACATGTACAAGTAAATTTTACAGCAACATGCAAGTCTGTTTTTTCTCACCCTCCCCCCCTTTTATTTCTTCATCCCGTTTGCGGTAAAAGACAAATATGTTCTTTCTTCCCGCGACATCACTTTAACGTTTTATTCAATCACGTTTGCACATTAACAATCGAACATATTTTTTCCAATTCCATTCAAACTGGTGCAATTACTGCATTGTTGGGACGTGGGGAAAAAAAGGCAGCAAACAAGGGGTCATAAAAAGGGTACATTTGGCTAATCCGATGTGTCAACGTTGTCGGGAAAATCTTCGAAATAGACAATCGGAGTACAGGTAAAAACAAGCATAAGTGTGCATATGTATGTACATATATATATATATATATATATATATATATATATATATGTATATGTGCGTGCACGTCGACGTTTTTTCTGTACGTTAGCGACGGTTTTTTCCCCTCTTATTCGCAAAATGTACATATTGCAACGTAAAAAAAATATAAAATTTTATCAACACGTACGCACACGGAGAGTTATATTTATATTCGTACTTCAAACAAAATTGCTAATCTATTTTGCTACATTTCACCCCTTGATAGTTCTTTTTTTTTCGGGGGAAAGGGGGTTTGTAAAATAAAAAAATACATCGTGTGTAACGGAGAGAACGTGTTGCACACACATTTTCAGAAAAGCATAAAATAAAAAAAGAATGTCCGAAACTTCAACATGTCCACTTAACGATTTCTTTGATGTAGAGGAGGAAAACGATTTGGATGAAATAAAAAAGGAAGATACAGAATTATATAGAGGTAGTTTTTTAGGGTATATTTACAAACAGTTCGAATTTTGTTGCACAAATTTTTATGACGAATTAGAAAAAAAAAATAAAAAAAAAAATATCACACTGAAGAAAAGTTACCTAGAGTATTGTGATAAAAGCAAAAGAGGCATTTCGCAGTATAGTGTCTTTAACAAAATACTCAAAAAAAATGGAGATTTACTTAAGGAAGTTCCCCTGGACTCAAAATATTTCAGTCCACACGTAATACACGAGAGAGTATGAAATCGAAAACGCAACGTTTTTTCCCGTTTTGTGTGTTCTACCCATTTTGCATTTTTTGAGAAATTACCATAAACCAGATTTAACCGAGACCACTGGAACGAGAGAAAAAAAAAAAAAAAAAAAAAAAATTGAGTCACAACATTTGCACGCTTATGGCGCAATGCATCATACGAGTTACAATTGCACATTAGGATAGGCATATTAACACAGTGCACGTACTTTTGTGTAGACATTTTTGTATACATGAAGCTACATAACTGTACTTTTTTTTTCCTTTTCCACTTTGTTTTCCCAATTCTTAGGCGGACTGGTGCGAATGCGCTCACGAAGTAGACGTCGAACTGAACAATGAAGAGATCGATTTCTGTATTTTTAATTTCTTTTTGAAAATGTATAGATCCGAATCGAGAGACAAGGATTTAATATTATCCATAATTCTGGAATGTCTATATAGTAGGAAAAATTTCAAAAAAGAATATTATGCCCAAAAGGCAAAATTAAAATTTTTGAAAGAAATAAAAAGCATTGAAACTAGTAATTTTAAACAATCTTTGAATGAACTAATTAACATAATTGAAAACACAAATTTTACACAAAATTGTGGAGGCGGTGAAATCGGCGAAATCGGCGAAAACAGTGGAAACGGTGAAAAAAGGAAGAGTAAAAAAATAAACGAGAAATATCATTTTAAGTTATACATAGTAATAAAAATAAAATATAAATATGGGATATATATATTTAATTGTGACGAAGCCTACGATATTGTCGTTATAGATTGCAATACCTTTGATAATAATAAACCCAAAATATTAAGTTTCCTTTCATTAAGAAAATTTATTTCATTTTTGAACAATATATATGCCACTAATTTTACGGATGAAAATGCACATGACTCTTTTCCCATTGTTGTGCATGAATCTAAGGAATGCTACGCACTGTCCCATAATCACTTACCCCTTAAATCAGAACTTAACAAAAAGAAAATCAAGAAAATGGATGAATCGGACATTTTAATTAGGCTAAGTGGGGACAAACAGGGGGAAGAAAGTACCAATGATGACCAAGGAGGAGAAGAGGGTCGGCACGAAGAAGATGTCTACCAAGGGGATACCTACCAAGGGGTAGCTTACCAAGGGGGAGTTTATCAAGGGGATACCTACCAATCGGGTGGATATGCACCCACGGGAAGTGCTCTTGGCGCACATCCGTAACGAGAAAATGGATACCAGCACAGTGAACTACCCATAATGGAGATAGATACCAATATGCAAAATATACAACAACAAGGACGATGGGATAGAAGAAAAAAACCAAGTAGGCTACGTAAAAAAAGTGTAGCAAAAAAGGGATATGAAGTACACTTATTATCCATTTTGCAAAAGAATATTCCCTTTTTTTTTTTTTTTTTTTGTTTTTTCTTACTAACAACAAAAATGGTTTGCACGTGTTGGCAAAGTTGCCTGTTTTTTACACTTTTTATCAAGGTCGATCTGTTTAGTGTAATAGGGTTTAGTTTTGAATCCATTTATATACAATTTTCTAACATCTTCATTTAAACAGGGCGATAAAAAAAAAAAAAAAAAATTATTTGTCACATTAAAACATATGCATGTAGAATGTGTGCAGAAGAATTATAAGCAGGAATATATGTATTCAGGGGGGGGACGTGCATTTAGTAAAGATGGACTTCACTTTTTGCAGATATGTGCAGGTAAACGCGTGTTTGCGGTATCAACTTCTGCGTATGTTTTTTTGCGGACGAATGATGCATCGTTATGGTGACGAAAAACGGTACATGTAAATATACGTGCACAACGGTACATTCACAGCGGGGTGTCCTGTTTGCTATTCTACAAAATAGAATGGGCATAAAATTTCCTCGTCATGCCGGAAAAAAAAAAAAAAAAAAAAAGATTAGCACTGATGTATTTTCGCTAGCACATCTAAAACGGCTTTAGTCTCCAGAACGTCGTGAACCCGGATTAGATCCACCTTTTTGTAGAAGCTGTACGAGGCGATGGCCAGCCCGCCTGCGCAAAGGATAAAGAGGAGGAGAAGAAGAAGGAGAAGGATGTATGATTGGGAAGCAAGCATGGGATGGCGCACATATTCCTTCATGCACCCATGCGAGCAGGGGACGTCGCCCGAAACGTACCACATATGTTCTTATGGAAGAGAAGGCGGTCCTTGTCTCCCCGCATGTGGTTTAGCTGAAAGAGCCACTTTCCCTGCTGGTCATCGGAACTGTTACAAGGGTGGTCATCCATTATGTCTGCGTCTTTGCTTGTGCCTGCGCCTGCGTCTTCGTTTGTGCCTGTGTTTGTCAGACCATTTTGATCCATGCAGTGTGAAATAAATCTTTTCCTTGAGTAACCAATAAAAAGGGGGTAATCATCATAAACGTGAATGTGTTGTAACAATTTTACGGACTGATCATGCTTTTTAGCAAACCCTAGACCTACGTCGAATAGGATTCTATAACGAGGTATTCCATTCAACACGAGAAAATTTAATCTTTCTTCTAAATAATTTTTAATGTCATAAATGAGATCATTATATTGTGTCATTTTATCCATCGTATGAGGGTTACCCCTTTTATGCATTAAAACGACACTATAATATTTTGTTTTCCTTTTTAATAATCTAACTATTTCCGGGTTATTTGTGCATGCACTGATATCGTTTAAAATGTCAACCAAGTTTTGTTCCACACATTCCTTAAAAAGGTCGTAATTAACGGTGTCTATGCTTATTATCGGTTTCGTTGCAGTGTAGTGCATTTTCTCCCCTGTTGCAACACCTTCTCCTGAGATAGTTTTTCCCACATTGTTCTTTTCCTTTTTGTTCCACTCTTCCTGAAAGAGTTTTAAAACAGGAAGGACAAGATCCCGTTCGCTGATGGAAGGATTTGGAACAACATATGGAGCAGAAGATTCCCCTCCAATATCTATAACAGTTGCACCTTGGTTTACCATTTCGAACATACGTTTAACGGCAATAGTTGGATTGACAAACAAACCACCATCCGAAAAAGAGTCATAATTTACATTTAAAATACCAACAATGTGTGTTTTTTTTTTTAAGTAGTATATTTTATCTCTTAGTACGTATAATCTTTTATTACATTCTTTTAAATTTATATTATGAGTATATTTAAAAGTATATTCATAGTTTGTGAACAGTGTATTGATAGTTTCTCCTAATGCTGCATGTTTGTAATTTGGAAGCATATCATTTAAGCATAACAATATGCTATATCTATATTTTGTATATGCATGAGGGATGCAAAGAAAATTAATACTGTCTTTAACGTGTTCTACCATTTTATTCTTCTTCTTATTACCGCTGCTACGGCTGCTACGGCTGCTACGGCTGCTACGGCTGCTACGGCTGCTACGGCTGTTACGGCTGTTACGGCTGTTACGGCTGTTACGGCTGTTACGGCTGTTACGGCTGTTACGGCTGTTACGGCTGTTACGGCTGTTACCGCTTCCACCGCTGCTACCGCTTCCACCGCTGCTACCGCTTCCACCGCTGCTACCGCCGTTATGATCATCTTTTTTTAAAAAAATAAATTGTGTAATAATATTATATACATGATCATAATTTAAATTAATATTTTTTTCTAAAATAGTCAAATTATTAAAAAATAAAATATCAATATCTATTATACGATTTTGAAATATATGTATATTTTTTTTTTTTTTTTTTCTTTTCATTAATTGTTCTATATATTTTATGATTACTAACAAGTTTAATGGGTTATCAATAAAGGTATTAACAATAACAGTTAAATTAAAAAAATAATTTGTATAATATTTATTTTTATATTTTTCTAAATTTATTTTCATTATTTTATCATTTTCATTTATTATTTTTCTTGTTTCCATTTGATATGTATCTACATTAATTTCTTTTATTTTATTGTCATTTAATTTTTGACTATTAATAAAACTAACATATTCTTCACATTTATATATTAATTTATCATCTTCCTCATATTTACATTTTTCTAAATTTGTTATTACCTCATTAATCTCATGCATATTACTTTGAAACTCTTCCTCCGTTACTCTTCTATCGAGATTTGGCTCCCCCAGGACTATGTACTCCGGTTGGGTCTCATACAAATAAGAACTGTTGATAATTTTACCTAACTTGTTTAAAAAAAGGAGAGTAGAAAATGTGGAGTTGAAAACGTGGAAAAAATGAGGGGAATGTATAAAATAAAAATAGGCAAATGTGTAAGGAGAACCTCTTTAAATATAAATCATAAGGAGGAACCTTGGTTGACAACACGTGAGAAAGAGGACAACAGGAGCAAATTCCTCCTTGCAGAACGGTGTGTCAGCACCTACATGTGTGTATACTGGAGTACATGCAAATGCTCTTGTATGTCCTCTTTTCTGTGTTTCTCCCCAAAATTACACACTTTTTTTAAGCCCTAACCAATGTACTTTTCTGTCAGGTAGAGTCCCGTTTCTAAAATGGATACACAATTGGTCTTATCATTAGTCCCAAAATTCAAAACTGCAATGTTCCTTTTGTTCCTCTCCTCTGAATTAATCGACCCTTCGATAACAGCCATATTTTTTTTTTTTTTTTTTTTTTTTTTTTCTCCGCCTCTAATGATAACGGTGTGACCGTTTTTTTTTTTTTTTTTTTTTAATTTTTACGCGTCCTTCTTACGGATGTTGTTAGTACAACTATTTTTTTCACCACCTCCTTCGACTTGCAGAATTACTAGAAATACTATTCGTGCGAATTTTGTATATCTTCTCAGTTACATGTATATATATGTAATATTACATATACGTATATTTTTGTTTACTATACGGACCAAAAAGGATATGTACATGCGTCAGCAGTTACGTACTAACATAAATATCAGTAGGGGTAAATTTTTAAACAAAAAGTTTCTATACATTTAGCTTTATGTAGAATTCAGGTTAAAAGCGAGATTAGGAGGTCCCCTCTGAGGCCATAAATGATTCTTTTTGCTTTTCCCAATACAACTTTTTACTGTGCATATTGCTATATATACATGTATACACGCGAATGCACGCGCAATGCATGCGTAATGCATGCGTAATACATGCATATTGCTATGCATATATATATATATATAAGCACATCTGTTATATGCAATTTCGCACTTGTTCTTATTACCCTTTTTGTAAAATGATGTATCAAGAAAGAAAAAAAAAAGAACAAAAAACAAAAAACAGTGCACCGTAGGGGCATAACAGTAAATGCAGACCACGTTTCTGAACTTAGGGTAGAAGAATAAGAGAATTAATGAGCTCGCCTTGCCCCACGCAGAATTTGCATCTAAGAAGTATTAAATCAGTTTCGGTTTCCCTTTTTCTGGTACTTGCATGCACATATATGCGTTTACATGAGCGTTTACATGAGCGTTTCCATGAGCGTTTACATGCGCGTTTACATGCGCGTTTACAAACGCATGATTAGAGCTCCGCCAGTGGGAAAGAAACCAACAACGTCCTTGTGCACCTGGACATACATATCCATATTTTTGTCTCTGCACCATAAATACGACACTGCCGCAAAACTGCAAACCTGCAAAACTGCAAAACGCCCTTCTGGCAGAAACGTCTTAGGAAATATGATTGATAACGTGGCCAACGATCTGTATAAGGCATTTTGCTCCTACAAGACTATTCACAAAATAAACAATTTTGTATACAAAAAGTAAAAGAAAAAAAAACAATGAGTAAAAAAAAAAATTAGCGCTTGTGTATATAACTACACCTGCACAGGTGTACGCACACCGCAACACGCAGAATACAACGAACTCTTGGGATTCTATATAAAGATGTGCATGCAAAGCAACACGCATTCGCCATTTGTTTGGGAAAATCGCGCGTTAGTATAACCAGAATAATCATATTGTTAATATACTTTCTTCCTCATTCGTCCTATTTATTTTAGCAAAGAAAAGTTAAATTCGGAAGAGTTTAAAATAATTAATGAAAATAAATATGCTTCTCACGCTATGGCCATTATAACGGCGTTAGGTAGGTCCATGATCAAATAGAGGCCGACCATTCTGTGCTCACAGGGAGACTCTGCAATTGTACACACGTATACATATGCACACATACATATTTATGCGTATGTGCACTTTTTGAAGGCATCCAGACGTCTTTCCACAAGCTAGGGAGATTAACGCTCTTTGCGTTTAGGTTCGTGCCTTTTCCAATCAGCTACTCTACAAAAGGATTACCACATTTAGAGAACAACTGAAAGCTGCTACTATTTCTCTCCTTTTTTTTCTTTCCAACTTTTAGGCCATTTTTACCAAAAATTTTGGGATTAATGAGTAACCGAAATTGCGGAAAAAAGGGAATAGTGAACCTTTACCGTTTCCATGCACCCTGGGAATAAGTGTGCACCAATATGCCCCTCACGTCGACATAATGCTCTACAAAGATATGTGCATCGGTATACATGTACACATATATGAAAAGTGCTCACAAGTATCGTGTCACCCCTTCCTGCAGCATCCTGCTCTTTCTTGTACCTGCACACCCTATATTTAAGTCGCGAAAACATAAGCAGACTGATCCAACTGAAGCAGAAACAACCCGATATCAAGGGAATATGCGTCTTCGTGGATGACATGTAAAAACGTGCTAACGGGAGAAACGCCCCCTTTTTTCTTACAAATGTACTAATACGCATGTGGGCATGCGTAAACTACTCAATATGCAGATTTACCATCCTTCTTTCCCTTTTTTGCAGGTATAAAGAACACGAACCACATGATTATGTCAATTTGTTGAAGAAAACTGCTGCAAAGACCTGACACCGGGAGGACTTAACAAAAAAAAAAAAAAAAAAAAAAAAAGGCACACTTTCCCTTCCCATTTTTTCCCCTTGGCGCGGGTGCCTTTTTCTCCATTCGTCTATAGAACCATTCGCATTTCTTATCAATCACAATGCTTCCCTCCGTGACGCCCACACTCATTAGTGGAACCAACTTTGCGAAAGAAAAAAAAAAAAAAAAATTATTATTGCAGCTATAAAAGGGGAGTAAGCATACAGCACACGCAGTACTTCTCCCCCTTTTATACGTAAAAATATAGATTATGTTACAAACATTTCTGTATTGTTAATAACATAAATAAAAAAAAAAAAAAAAAAAAAAAAAAAAAACTTATGTGTAAAAATTGTTATTTGTGTTAACATAAAACTTCATATTTTTTAAACTTGAGGTCTAATATAGGATTTGAAAAAATACAAATATATACACACGTATATTATACGTACATAACATGCATAAACACTTGCAACGTATATACGCACATACACATATATATATAATATATACGAACACGTATATATTGTAACTTGTTATTTTAATTAGTTAAATGAATTCCTTTTTTTTTTTTTTTTTTTTACTCATGTAAATGGCATCTTAATTATACTATTTTTTATACACATTTAATTTTGCACGTATATATATGGGGGCATTATTGTGTGGATACATAAAGAAAGATATGGGTAACGCATATCCACATGTAAACATGTAAAAAAAAAAAAAAAAAAAATAATAATAATAATAAAATAAAAATATTAAATGTGGTAAAACGAAATAAGTTGCTACTTTTGTACAAACTTCTTTGCAAAAGTTAGAGTCTTAAAATGAAAACGTCTGACTTTAAAACAATTCACGCTTAATTCTGCACACATATGTATCAACACACACGCGTGCGCGTTTTGGCAGTTAAACGCGTCCATTTGAACTCTGCTTGTAGTATAACCCTAATAAAAAAAATGACCAAAGTGAAAAAGATAGCTCTCCTTAACGAATTTGTGGATTGATTATTGGCACATGCCACTTTAGCATGTGCGTGCAAAAAAAAAAAAAAAAAAAAAACGCTAATTACAGATGCAATCCGCTGCCTATAACACAAGGTAGGGGGAACGGTCATCTTCCGCGTCGCCAAACATTTCCTCTCTTTGCCCTCTGTATTATTCTGTTTATATTCGTACCCGCTTTCGCATGCGCTCCCAAGGGATACACGCTGCCGCATGGCGAAAAGCTTCTATAGCTCTCCCATCGCTTCTATCGCTTCTTCCGCTTTCGCCGATTTCACTATCTCTTCACCGCTTCCCATCAAGCACGGTTCACCACCCGTCGCCGTTATCGTCCGCGCTTTGGAAGTTGCCCCTCTGGAAATTTTGGTCGTCGAACCTCTTCTGGTTGTAGTTGTTGTTGAACTTGTTCGCGTTAAAGGGGCTCATATTGTTTCCGCTATTGTTGTAGGGGCTGCCACTGTTATTTTGGTACATGTTGTTGTTGAATGGATTGCTGGAGAAGCCCCCATTTCCTCCTCCCCCACCCATGTGGCTATTACTATTAAACGGATTATTGTTGCCAAAACCTGAGTGCTGATTGTACGAATTGTTGGTATTAAAAGGGTTGCTGTTTCCACTACCGTTGTTGGTGAAACCTTGGTTGTTATTATATCTGGAGTAATTACCTCCTCTTCCTTTGACTGATCTGTACTTGTAATTTCGATTGAACTTTGCGCTGGCTGTATATCTCATAACTAAATTAAGGAACCAACGTGGTATCAACTGATTGCATTCTTCCAATGTAGCCAAAAGGTCCTTAAATATATTTCTATTATCATCATTAACGAATGAGGTAGCTATTCCAATATTTCCAGCTCTTCCAGTTCTTCCAATTCTGTGAATATAATCATCAATATTGCTAGGTAAATCAAAATTAATTACATGTTTAATATTTGATATATCTAACCCTCTAGCAGCTACATCAGTTGCTACTAACATATTTTTAATTCCTCTTTTGAAGAGTTTTAAAGCTCTTTCTCTCTCATCTTGACTTTTATCTCCATGAATACAAACAGCATTTAATTTTTGGCTATTAAGAAATCTTTCAATAATATCAGCCTTTCTCTTAGTTTCAACAAATATAATAGTCAATCCATTATTATTATCTGTTAATAATTTTAATAGGTAATTACATTTATTTTCTTCTTCAATGTAAACTAAATTCTGTTTAATATATTCATTTGTACTTCCAACTTTTCCTACTAGTAAAAAGGTATAATTGCATAAATATTCTTTTGCTAATACTTGTATTTCTTTTCTGAATGTTGCACTGAACATAATTGTTTGTCTTTTCACTACATCACAAGTATATTTTTTATATTCCATTTTATTTTCACTTAAATGCGAATCATTGTCATTTCCTGGCATATCATAATCATTTACTATACTTCTAATTTGTGGTGAAAAACCCATGTCTAACATTCTATCTGCTTCATCTAATACTAAAAACGAAGTTAAAAATAATTTTATTTTCCTTTTCTCTAATATATCATTTAATCTACCAGGTGTAGCTACAATAATATCAGCTCCTTTATCTAAATTAGAAAGTTGTGTTTTTATATTACTACCTCCATACAAAACTACTGGTCTTATTCCTGTTTCGAAACAAAATTTTTTTGCATCATAAAAAATTTGTACAGCTAATTCTCTTGTAGGTGCTAAAATTAAACATACAGGTAAACATACCCTATTATAATAATAATTTGAGCTTTTATTATTTCCTTCATAAAAACTATGTTTTGGTGGATCATTTAATAACATATGATTAATAATTGGTAATAAATATCCTGCAGTTTTTCCACTACCTGTTTGTGCTACACCAATTAAATCATTCCTATTCATAATTATACCCAAACTATATTTCTGTATCGGTGTTGTTTTGTCATAATTAACTTTTTTAATATTTGACAGAAGTAATTCATGCAAATTCAAATCTGTGTCATCAAAACTTTCTATAGGAATTACGTTCTCACTATTGTAACCTTTTATCTCTACTGGGATACTATCATATAATTCAAAATTAACACCCTTCTCACTCTTCACATTTGAGTAAATTTCATCCTCTTTTTCTTGGTAATATCTTCTATTATCTCTATTAGCCCAAGCAGTTTTGGGAATGTTATAATGTCTGTTAAAACCAAAATTTCCACCTCCACCTCCTCCTCCACTTGTTCCTCCTCCTCCCTTATTGTAATTCATTCTTCCAAAATTTACTCTATTGAAATTCCCTTGATTTCTGAGCATGGGTGGCTTGTATCTTGGTTTTTCATGTGTGCCACTGTTAACATTCATACTGTTTATATTGCTCTCATTATTGTTCTCATTTCGTTTATCTCGCATGTTATCATTTCCATTTTCGTGTGTCCTATTATCATTTCTGTGGCCACCGCTTTCACTTCTAACATTTTGGGGCATAGAACCGGCGGCGTCCACTTTGCTCTTATTCAAATTACTTCCTGTGAAGTTGCTAGCTCCCCCGGATTTCTTTTGCTGATGCTGCATGATGGTAGGGTTCTTCTGATTGTTCTGATTCTCATTATAATTAGCATTTCCATACTTTTTCTTGTAAGTGCTATCTTGATTTCCACCGCTGATATTGCCTCCATTACTGTTTTTATCTGTACAGTTCATGTAATTTCTTACATTTTCCGAATTTCTCATAGCACTATCAATATTCAAAGTATAGCCATCCTTATTCAGATTGCCATCATAAAATTTCCTGTTTCCAACACTGCTGCCAGCTACCATAACGTTAACGTTGTCTTCTCTTTTACTTCTTAGCTGGCTATACACATGTGTGTTCGAATTATCTTCAATCTGAATATTTCCCTTGTTGCTGTAAGTTGATGATTCGTTCATACTGGCCACGTAATTATTACTCCTTATATAGCTACTTCGTTCTTCCTCAGTTTTGCTGAAACCCGCAGCAGTTACGTTGCTATTGTCGTAATTCATATTCAAACACGGGTGTTGTTGTAAAGATGGTATCTTCGAAGTTCCTCGATCTTTTCTTTTGCACATACACACATGTATCTACGTATGTACACGCATAACACGTATAACACGTATATATGTATTTAATGTGTACAGCTATTGATATATTCTTTATTCTCTCTACGCCTTCCCCTCAGGAGAGATACAAACTAGAATATTTTCTAAATACAATATAATTTTTCGTTAAAATAAACAAGCTCTGGAAGAGATCTCTCTAGATACGTACTCAACTGTGGATTTTTTTTTTTTTTTTTTTTTTTTTTTCCTTTTTTTTCTTTTTTTTTTTTTTTTTTTTTTTTTTTTTTCCCGTTTTAAGATTCATCCATGTTAACATTTTCATAGTATTGTAGAATCTCATCATTGTGTAAAAACTTCATGTCACACTCCTACAATTTGAAGACATAAAATTGTGGATTTACGAA
Source organism: Plasmodium ovale wallikeri (assembly GCA_900088485.1). Lineage (NCBI taxonomy): Eukaryota > Apicomplexa > Aconoidasida > Haemosporida > Plasmodiidae > Plasmodium > Plasmodium ovale. Next base: position 222,042 of record FLRD01000149.1, read on the forward strand.
GTTGTAATTCTTACATTCTGTTCACCATTTAATTGAGATATTAATAAACTGCAACATAGCCAAAATTTGCGAGCATGCATCGATCTACGTTTCGTACCACGAATAAATTGTGTACTCTCCTCATTTTTCGTATGTCCAGGCTGCTATGAATTTTCGCTTGCACTGCTTTTCTTAATACCGTTTCCCCCATCTGTTTATTCCATCTTGTCTACGTCACAAATTAGCCGTGAAATGGAGCTACACTGGAGGGAAAGCTTTGAAGAGATAGAATTGATCTTCAAAAAAGAAAAACAATGGGAAGACGGTTCCCTTTCAAATCTCCTTCAAAATGGAGAGTCTACAGTTAAGGAGGATGATACGCCTGATGAACGTCACAAAAGTCACGTGCTGATATCAGAATTATACGTTAAGGTAGAACATAAAAATGATAGTATTGGGATTGATTTATATGATAAAGTAAGTACAGAAAAGGAAGATGTTAAAGTTAGACAAAACGAAAAATGTCTAGTTTTAAATTTAAAGAAAAAGGATAAGAAATTATGGGGATATTTATATTTTTTTTCTTCTTTTGTAAATTACAAAAATAATATGTACCCAAATATGATAAAATGCACTAAGGAAGAGAAAAGTAAAATAATTACTCAGGAAAAAAAATTTAGACATTTAATTATATGTAGAAGAATGAAAAGTCTGGAACTACTTAAGAAAAATATAAAAAGGGATCAAACGGCTAAGGAAGGTTTTACCAAAAAGATGGAAGATTATGCACAGCAAATACAACTACAGCTCGAGGAAACAAAAAACGCGGAGCTAAAGGCGCACAAAGAAATGGCGAAAAAGATGGCCATCGAATTCGTGTACGCTGAGGGCGAAGCAGGTGAAGCGGACAAAGCAGGTGAAGCGGACAAAGCGGGCGATGCGGACAAACAGCGCGACGCGAACGGTGACACGCAGGCCATAGTGGCACGCACGGATATGCTCAAGAATAAGGCCGTACTTGGAGACGGCACCGACCCAAATAAAGTAATAGAGTTGAAGTTTACACAATTAAAAAGTAATGAACTCCCTGCAAGAGAGTCGAGAAATATAAAAAAGACACGTCCTGGATACACATCGACAAAGAATTTCTTTTTAATTATTCTAATTGAAAAAGCGAAAAAGCTATTTTTCAAAAACTCAGATTTCGCTAGTTGTCTGGAAACGCTGAAATCTGTTATTTCGTACATCTCGTCGGGTAGGATTATTCCATTGTCGAGGCAAAACAAAAGGAGAAAGCCAGACGTGTCCCTGGATAGTCTGACCATACCCTATCTCCGTGTCATGTTTTCCCCTTTCTAAATCTATTCATCTACTTTCATGTTCTGTATTTTCTTTCTCTGCTCTGCATCCCGCATGGTCCATGTTATGTTACGTTTTCCCCTGATGTTCTCTCCTTTTAAAAGTCCACATTTTGAGATTAAGAACCGCTCATCACCACATAAACACGGTTCCACCTCTTTCGCCATGCGCTCCTCACTATCACCATCACCTTTTTCCAATTCCACAGGCAGTGAACTAATCAGAGAAGAACACATCAAAGTGTTATCCAACCTTTCTTTGTTATATCTGTTAAGAAATAACATCGATAGATGCATTCAGCACTGTGATGAATGCCTACATCTGATAGGTGAGGAAATAAAAAATTATAGCACGGAAGAAGCGCAGCCTGAAAAGTGTAACACCATAGATAGCTCCATTTTCAGTACATTAAACTCGTTGGAAGATATAAAATGTCGAAATTATATTCAGTATATGTACGTCATATACGCAATTGTTTCTGTGAGAAAGGTGTATGCTATGATTAAAAAAGGGGACAGCTTAGAAAATGTAGAAAAGAGCATCATATGTATAGAGGAAGCACAAAAATTTCTACCTCTCTGTTTCTATGAAAATATACAAGTTGATGTTCACAGGTTGAGAAGTTTTCTGGATTTACAGAGTCTTCTTGTTAATCGCGGTTCGGGTAATTCTACCTGGGAATGTATCACAAACCATAGGCATCTTCATCCTCGTATACATATACACCTCACGTAAACGATTTGAATAACTTATTTTTTCCCCTTCTTCCTCCCTAAAGTAGGGAAAAACGAAATGAAGGCAAATCTGAGCAGATTGGATGAACTAAGTGCAGCAGAACCACATCTCGACCTTTCTCACAATTTTTACATCTCTGCAAAGAGATCGTTTTACTTAAAGAATTTATGTTTGGACTATGCAAATGTGGTGAATCTACTTCTCTGCATTTACCAACTCGTGGATAAACAAAATCAGATGTATGGTTTTTTAAATAAGGTAAAACAGGGAAATTCGACACAATTTTTAATTAATATATATGAGCTTATTTTGCTCCTCAGAAATAATAGTACCTTCATGGAGAAGATTGTAGAAATAGAAAATTTGAAGGACAATCATGATAATGCACACATACGACACGAGATCATAACTACCTTGGGTTATCACCTAGGTGCCAACTGGGGAAGCGAACTTCAGTTCATTGCGATTAACAATGCTTGTCTACACAAAATTATATCCATCCTCCGTGATGGCAAAGAAGGCGGAGAGCACAAAGAGGAGAAAAAAGGGGAATATGTAAATGGATCTCTTTGTGCTGTTCCTCCCGATGGGTTTTCCGCTGCACAACTCGATGTGCATTCAACTGCTCCTGCATGCGCACCGAACCTTCTCGAAAACATTCCATACAAATTGAAGAAGAAAAATAGAATCGCTAAGGACATAACTTGGTCTGATGTATCCCCGAATATGCTAAAAATAGAATTATTTTCAAACAAAGAAAGTTATAGAACGATAGAAGGAAAATGTGAACTTTTAAAGGTAGAGTTGTCAGTAAAAATTGTAAAAACTATATGTTACTCTTTAAATTTAATGCAAAAAATGCTTAAAGATAATAGGAAAGAAAAAAATATATTACGGAAAATTGTGTATACACTATTAATTAATCTTTCCTACTCTATTAGTAACTTAAATAATACCTTACTAAAAACGGAAAAGATAGTTAGTCTCATTTACCTTTATTTTTGCTTTTCCTTCATATACAATTTTCCACATAATGAATTTATAATTGATATATACTTTAAAAAAAAAGAAGAACATCAAAAAATAAAAATGTTGACCTTAAAAGATGATCAAAACTGGGATAAAATATCAAAAGATACCATAAAAGACATTCTGGAAAAAACTTTTGTGCATAACTTTTTTGCTGATTATAAAAAATACACAGATTGGAAAAAAAAGAGGATGGGTGGTGAAGAGGAGAATCCTGAAAACTGCGAACAGGATAACATGCTGCGTACAGTTAGTTTCCTTATAAAAAAGGTTAAGCGGGAAATGAACGGTAGTATCGGTAGTAGCGGTGGTAGCGGTGGTAGCGGTGGCAGGAGTGGTAGCGGTGGCAGGAGTGGTGGTGAGAATGGGATCGGAGCAAGCAGCAGAAGGGATATTGCCAAAAGGGAAGAACCACAAATTGCGCTCCTTCGTAATAAGCACGCACAGGAGGTGTGTCGTTTACTCACCTTTCTAAATAAGGAGGGGCATTATCTAAAATCAATACATTACAGTCTGCTACTGTTGAGTTGTAAGTACAACGGAATAACCACTTCGCACATTCATGTAGAGTATATGCATATAGTAAAAAAAGTGTTCACTGGATCATTTTTCGCGAAAAAAGAAGTTAACATGAGGGAGTACACGAATGAGCCCACAGGGGAATGTTTATCAATGATGTCTCGACATCTTCTGCAGAAACACTTGTCATACTTCAAAGATTCCGACTTTTTCACATTTAAAAACACAAAACGAAGTCAGTTTTTAAAAAAATGCAACGCGGAAAACGCAGAAAATTGCTTATTTGCCTACATACAGGCAGTTATAAACAAATACAAAAAGGTTAAAGTCCTCAGAAACATAAACTACTGCTTGCGTTGTATCCACGCGGACCAGACCATCATGACAAATGCTAAAAACACGGTTAAGACACATTCGCCAGGCTTCCCCTACGCCTACGCATGCTCACAGACTTGCAATACATGCATGCATTAGTACATACAACTTCCCACTCTGCGAACATACCTATGGCTCACGTTAATTCCAATCTTGTATCTCCCATTGTTTCCTCGTGTCTCTTATTACGACGTGAGAATATTCCTACATTACCCACTTTGGCTTTTTTTCCATCTCAAGAAAAGTACACACGTCACAATGTTGTAATTATTTTTATTTTATTTTATTTTATTTTATTTTTTTGCTTTGCGCCACAGATGATGAAATTCCTGGAAAATGTTTCAATGGACTTCCACATTTTGAATATAGTCCTGCGTTTTAGTCACCACAACTTAGATTCCCACTCGTTGTTCCACAAACAAGCGAGAGGTATACACAGCGCATATGCATATGCCTATAAATGCGAGTGCACGAGACTGCACCATACATATTTTCGTGCAAACCCCATTGCATGTTTGTACAACACAGAATAAATCGCGACGGACAGCCAAACGTAGTCAAATGTAATCAAGCGTTGCGAAAGACGGCACACATTTGATGAGCATTTCACCCCCACTTCTCCCTTTGTAGAAATAAGCGACCTTCATAGTGTAATGGCCTTGGAACATTCCGTGAAGACTTTAAGCAACAGTGTAGGATACAAAAAGGTTGTTCATCGTTATTTTACCAAATTTGTCAAATGCGAAGCAATGATGTTAAGCGGTAAGTATTCACCTTACGGACTCTAACATGATGTCATTTCTTTCCTCTTTCGAAGTGTAGATAACCAATTGAGGAATTAGAACGGTAGAAAAAAAAAAAAAAAAAAAAAAAAAATAGAAGAGTAAAGGGATCAACCATGGGGAAACATGTTTTTATTCATCTGACTCTGTCTGCTCAACAGGTTTCATTTCGTTTATTTTCCCTGTTAATTCTTTTATTTCCAATTTTCTTGTTTACGAAACTTAAAAAGCGTCATAACACCGTTTCTTTACAGCGGCAAGCTCGTACGAATACGGAAAAATGTACTCGCCCGCAAAAAATAAAACCTTTCTCCACCCATCGCATATGCAAATGACTATGCCGCCGTTGCCCATTTGCGAAATGCGACATATACAATATATTATATGTGCGCGAGGTACAGAGATGTCTGATGAATGCATCTCATTATCGCAATGGATTGGTGCGTCCGCCTCGTGAGCGTTCACGAAGCTACGCTTTCGAATTATTTTCGCAAAAATAGGCATTGGAAAAATGAATATATTAATTAAAAAAAAATAGGCGTCAAAAAATATCGTTTTTTTTTTTTTTTTTTTACCGCACTTTGAGTCGAACAACTACTAAATGCGAAAAATATGAAAAAGATAAGGGAGCGGGGGAGGGGGAAATAAAGAGGCTCATCTCCTTTTTTAACCGTCCATTTGTTCCCTTTTTTTTGTCGGCCTTTTCCTCGTTCTTTTTTATCGCTCTTTTTTCCACTTTTTTATTCGCCTTTTTGTCATCGTTTTTTCTCGCCCTTTTGCCATCATTTTTTTTTTTTTCCATTAAATCATTTTTTTTTTTTTTTTTGCCCTCTTTTTCGCCCTTTTTTTATTTTTCCTACTTATTCGCCCATCTTTGAATTAAAGATCACGTAACAATGCACGTACTGAGTACTTTTGCGAAATTACGTCCATCTTTTACAGATACGTAAAAGCATATATTGCTAGGCAAAACATAGGCAAACTGTGAGAAATAAAAAATTTGCTCTCACTTTAGCATCATTTCCACTGTACTATATATTCCCTCCTTAATTTTTTCATACCCTGGCGTTTGCACCTCTCGACATAAAAGAGCAAACAAAAAAAGTCGAAGCTATTTAGGCATTCCTGCCCATTTTGCTGGTGGCGTATGTTACGAAATTGAAGGATAAGGCATTATAATTACGAATTTGCCATATATACATACGTATAATGCGTAAGGTGCTTATATATACCCATGCATACAAAAATTTGTGGTAACATTGAACAATAGGATAGCACATTATGCAGTTGGTCTAAAAGAGACTACTTGTAATGATGCATAAATGATGCTTTACCGATGCAAAAGTAAGTTAAACATCTTCTACATTTGAACGAAAAATACAAATAAGAGAGTTCTGTTGTTCCAAGTATATAGAGAAACGGTGGTGGCATAGGGAATTCCTGAAATGGGTACTCAGTGGAACTCCAGACATGACTCTTTGCTCAGCGAGGCAGCAAATTGATACGCATACGTGTGTATTTACGTACATGCGTGTGTATGTATGTGCTTATCCGCACATCCGTGCAAAACGCGTCTTCAACACGTAGTCACGGAGATTTACTGCAAAATGAGCAAAGGAACGTCACGATAGAAAATAGATAATAGAAGAGGAAAAAAAAAAAAAGAACTAGAAGGGGGGGTGGAGAGAGAATAAAATAATGCAAAAGACAGAGAACGGTATATCCATAATTTCAACAGTACATCCAAAGCCCACGAACCCAGTTAGCATCTGCAAAACTGCAGTACTGCGAAAAGGCAAAAAAAAAAAAAAAAAAAAAAAAAAAAAAAAACACCAGAATAACAACACCAAAAGTAGATATAGTAATTGCAAGTAAAAAAATATGATATGGTGGTTTATAGTACTATTAAACTTTTTGTTTTTTCTCATAAGAACCTTTTTTACCCCCAAAGACACGATATTTTCGAATGATTTAAGCAATACCCAGGCAAACGAGTCATCAGGTATGGAATCCACAGAGCAGTCAAACGAGCGTCCCTTTCCCACTTTGTAGTAAGGGGTCGAAAAGGGAACGCTCTCCACATATTATCGCATGTGCTCTTCGAAATAGCTTTTCCCTTTTGTTCGTTCGAAGCCGCCTCCCTGGTGTATTCGCTCGCAACTGTTTTCCCCATGTGTTCACTCGTAACTGCTTCCCCTTCTTCACTCCGCAGAGCAGTACATATCGGGAGAGAGCTACAATTTGACGAGTCTGAAACTGAAGATCGATTTTGGTTCGTTAGATACCGGAACGAAAATAATAGAGTATAGCAAAGGTATTATTAACATACGGTCGATTCAGCAGTATGACTATGACAGTTACATGTTAACACCGTGTAAATCGGACATATGGTGGATATACTCCTTTAGTGATATCATACATATTGAGAAGGTAGGATTAGTTTCCCTGGAACATTATGCATCCAATTTTAAGGTAATAGAAATATTAGGAAGTGATGTGTATCCAACTACAAAATGGAAGAGTTTGGGGAAAATAATAACTGATTTTAAAAAAAGTTTTGAACTATTTAATATATATGATTATTGTAAAAATTATGATGAAGATAACTGTTGGGTTAAGTATCTAAAATTTGTTGTTTTATCACATCATACTGTTGAGAATAATTATTATTGTACTTTGACACATCTTCAAATTTTTGCTTCATCTGGGGTTGATATGCTTAGCGATAAAATATATTCAGAAGAAAATATAAATGAGATTGAAAAGGATCTACATGATAACTATATGGATGAAAAGAACAAGAACATTCATGATCAGGTGGTGATAGAAAATTTAGAAGTGTTACTTGATGACAAAGAGTTAAGACAAACAAGGGAAGAAGAAGAAGATGTAGTACATGCGCAGGGAGACACACACACAGGAGATTTAAAGGAAAAAGTATATTTGGCCGATTCAAGGAGAGAAATAGATGAAGTGAATTTAGAGAAAGACTTTTTGGATCCACATTTTATAGAAAAGGAATTAATAGAGGCAAAATTGATAGATGCAGATTTAATAAAAAAAGAATTGATGGATACAGAATTAATAGAAAATGAACTTATGAATTCAGAAATCGTTGAAAAAGACTTAAAAGCTAACAATTTTAATGAACATATATTGGATAGCATTAATGAACATGTTGGATTAGAATATGAAATGAAATATGATCATCAGCATATGGTTAACAAAAAAGAAAAGGAAAAAAAATGGAGTAAAAATAAAAGGGGGGGGGATTATGCACATGGTGTAGACAATGTCAATGTAGATGTAGGTGTAGGTGTAGGTGCAGGTGTAGATACAGATGTAGGTACAGATGTAGGTACAGATGTAGGTACAGATGTAGGTGCAGCTGTAGGTACAGATATAGGAACAGATATAGGTACAGATATAGGTACAGATATAGGTGCAGATGCAGATGTAGAAAATTCGGAATATCACAGCAGATTAGAAGAAATTAAAAGTATAGTTTCAAAAAAGAGTAATCAACATTATGTAATCGAAAAAATGAAAAAAAAAAATGATCGAATAACAACAAAATATTTTTTTATTATTAGCAAAACGGCGAATAAAAAATTTAGTGCTCTTAAAATTCTGAACAAACTTAAATTATCAAAAATTTTTAAAAATTCACTATTCGCTTCATATAGAAATATAATTAAAAAGTATCTACCTAATAGTTCGAAATCGTTTCTTGGAGATATAGACATACTCAGCTATGAGAACATTGATCAAAGGAGGTATACAACTGAAAGGTATAGTAACTATTTGCCCATGCGCACTGGAAAATCCATGTGGATGAATGCTTCATATGAGCATTTTCCATCACGTGAAAGGGTTTCCCTTTTTCCATTATATTTCTTTAGAAAGGCTCTCATTAGGCCAACCAAATGGGATCGATATTCGCATAGGAAAACAGGGACAACCACGAGGGGAAAAAGTGGGCAAGGAAGTGTACATAGGGATGAACAAAGGAAAGGCATACAACAACACCCCATTCACAGTATGATGAAGTATAAGCAAATCAGCTCAGCAAAAAAGGTGATGTTTAATCCAATCCGTTTGGCATTTTTTCCACGTGTGCAATGCAATTATGATGTCATTTGTTTATACAAAAATGGAGTACGTTTTATGGAACTTATTATGCATGGGTTTAATTCAACCGAAATGATAGTGAACGCATACGGATCTTACTACGATGATAAAGGGGAAGAGATGATTGCCAAATTGAAGAGGTTTGTTATTAGGAAAAGTGACAAGTGGAACCTATTCAGAAGAATTTTTTTAACAACAAAATTTAAAAAAAAAGAGGTGAATGTAATAACAAATGTTGAAGGAACAAAGAGGTATAGAAAGAACGATAAGTATATAAATCGATTACCAGTTAGAGATATCGTTGCTAAGTATATTTCGAATAAAATCCAAAATTGTAGAAACGTTAGGAATAGAAATAATTTACGTATTGGAAATACTCAAGATGGGTATACAATTTTGCACGTGCTGCATATACGAAAAAAGACTTACAGACACAATTTTGAGTTTATAAAAAGATGCATTGATTTTATTTTTAAATGGAACTCGTCTACTATGTCTCGGCTTGTTATACGTGCAATGGAGAAAAAAAATCTGACCAATTTGTACAACAAACTCGAATGCCTTTACATTTTGAACGAATATGAAATGTTAAAAAAAAAAAGAATACTCGTTTGGAACGAAAGACACGATAATACATTTCCCCATCAACAGAGAAACGTTTGCAGAAGGAAACATCACAGATTTGTGAAAAGCGGAGTGCCTTACTACGAAGATGATGTAGTAGATTCTGAGAGAGAAGGAAATATCACAGACGATATTGCTAGCCATATCTCGTCCAGAAGTAAATACGAAGGAATCATTTGTGATAACCCATCAAACATTAAAACTTTTTTTATATTGTTTCTTCACGTGGTAACAAGCAAAAATGTACTCGTACGTTTGTATATGACATCTCTCACGCGTAATAGAAAGTTTCTGAAATCACTGGAAACGTGTTTTACTTCCGTATGGCAAAAAATATTCCACAAAATGGACCATATCGAAATGGTTAAATTAGACGAAGACGAGATAAGAAATATTGTATCGGACCATGTACGGAATCATTGCTCTGTTGTAGGTGTAAAACCAACGTTACGCACCCAGTACATGGACGAAGAACATGGTCAGGAGAAAAAACGTCCACTGTGGCGCGTCTTCTGCCGCATAAGAAGCAGTTGCTGTAGTAGTCGCTTTAGTAGCCGCTTTAGTTGCGGATCGCATGGCGTCCAGTGGAGATGCACGCGAAGCGAGGGAGATAAGAGGCCCGCCCCTTTATGGGAAGCACCCAACGGTGATGTCATACGGGTGTTTACAGATCTTATTCATAGTTGCGTAGACAAAATGAAAAAGGTGAATATTTTTAAGAAGAAAGAAAAGAAAAGGATTGTGGGTCAGGAGAACAAGGATAATTGTGATGGGGGAAAAAAAACGCACGAAGCGGATGTGCACATAGAAGAAGATGTTTCCTCAGAAGACGTACATCTACACATGTACGAATTGAAGAAGAATTTGAGACAGAATAAAAATGCCTCGGATGTTTGTTTAACCCAGGGGGAAATGGAAAATGTTATTTATACAGACAAATACGAAAAAGAGTACTCCCACGGAAGAAACAGCATGACAAGGCCTGTGGAAAGGGACAGCGCACCAAGCATAGTAAATGCAAACTATGGCAGTAGCGGTGGCAGTAGCGGTGTCAGCATCGGCAGCGGCAGCGGTAGCGGAAATGATAACAGTATAAAAATTCTGAACGAAATAAAACGAACGGAAGAAAGCAATAGCAAACTGGTAGACGAGGTGTACGATATTATAAGCGAGTATGACGATAAGGAATCGCAGAGCTATTCAGTGAAGCTTAAGAACGGGAAGAAAGTTTCTCTTATAATTAACAGTAGTGAAGAGAGGAAACAACAAAAAAATGAAGAAATAAAAAAAAGTAGAGAGCAAAAATTACACTATTTGGAAGAAATTGATAAACTTATTGATGCTAATAATATACATTATACTCATGATCATCATAATTGTATAAGAGAAGACAAATTTGAAGAAAAAGCAAAAAATACAAGAGGAGGACATGCTTTATTGACTCTAGTAGATAAAGTAAAAAACATTGAAAATAAAAATAATTATGTTATTACAAAATTAAAAGATGTTATAAAAATTACAAATAACAAAACAAAAATAATTTATCATATGTTGTCAAATTTTAAAATATTACAAAATACAATTAGCCTTTTATTGAAGTATATTATGATTAATGAAAAAAATATGAAAGAATTAAAAAAAAAAAAAAAAAAAATTGATACATTTTTTAAAATAATAAAAGATATTTGTATTACACAAATTAATGATAAAAATAATAATTTTCATTCCTTAAAATATACATGTAAACATTTAAAAGATTTTTTATATGATGATTTGGAAAAAAAATATCTTTTTGAAAAAAATAGAGGAAAATTTCCCATATGTGAAGATGAAGAAAATATTTTAAACAAAAATTCGTTTCATAATAAAAATTCTGATTTTACATTTAAAGAAAAAAAAAGAAACATCTTTAATTTTCTTTACTACGAAAATCACTGTTATAATGATAGTCTTAAGACACCTCATATTTATTACAATTCTCCTGTTGAAAGCATTCAAACAGTGTATTTAAAAATATTAAATTTTTTTAAAAGCGTTAACTTGTGGACCTTATTTCTCTCTAACGTCAGACACTTCAAGAAGAAGCTTCGCACCTACGTCGGTGCACGCGGGGATAGCGGCAGTGGCGCTGCTGGCGGTAGTGGCGATTCTAGCGACAGCAGTGGTCCCGGAGGCGGCCGCATCAACGAACAGTACGCAATCCTAATCTTTCTCTTTTTACTCGTACTTATAATAAATAATTTTTTATGTTTCATTTTCTACAAACACCTGTCGAATAAATTGAATGTCTACGTGAAAAGTTGCACTTGTCACAGTAAGTAAAATATGCACACCTTATCCCCTCTCTTCGTATGTACACAATAGTTAGCAGCTTTTCTGGACATTCTGCGTACTCCCTTTTAAGACGTATACATGTAGTATGTTTGCATGTGTGCATGTATATCCATATGCGTATATTCCTTTTTTTCGACTTCACTTATTTGTTTTAAACCAATTTTATTAATTTTTAAAGCGTCTTTTTATATATGTATATCTCATTTGGAAAAACTGCCCATGTTTAGTAAATTTTATGTTTGCACAAACTTAAAATGATAAAATTTAATTCCCTTTTGTGATAGCCTTGACGAAGTTTACACATACTAACACGAAACACTGTTAAGGTTAATAAGCAACATGACACATTTTAAAATTGCAATTCATCGCATGTGCTAATGAAGCTCCCACTGGGAAGTATATACCAGTATGACACATTTGCTGTGCAATTGTGTCCAACCTTTATTAGTTTCCAACCCCGAGTACATGTTCATTTTGCATCCGTAAAAATAAGCCAATGCTAATTATGATCCCTTCTATTAGCAAAATTCATATCGGCACAAAAGAAAAGAGAAGGAATTATGTTTCCCCCTTTTTTTTTTTTTTTTTTTTTTTTTTTACACCCATATTTCATTTTAACAAAAGGACTCTCATAATCTGAGAATGTAATAGCAGCTTATACTTATGATCATTTTTTCACACAGCGTTTTTTTCAAATGGGAAAAAACAATGTAAAAAAAAAAAAAAAAAAGGTCTCCGTAAAAAGGGTACTACATTATAGCGGTTCCAATTTTCATATCATGTTCCTACCCATTATCATTCTATTTAGTAATAATTACTTCTTCTCTCTTGGTAATTTCAAATATATTGTGCATATTTACAAATGGTAAGGATAAAAATTAAAAAAAAAAAAAAAAAAAAAAAACAGCGTTAACACAAAAACGCAGTTAAAATAAATATATTCTTATACGAATAAAACGTCGAATATCTTAGTGGTAGGAGGAGAAACCATGGGCAGGTGTGTCAACGTCAGATGTACCAACGTAGAAATATAAGCGTGTTACGACGTACGCACTGATGGGGTGCGACAATTAAAATGTGGAGAAACCTAGCAAGTCTCAACATGAAAAGTGCTACATCCGCATTAAGCCGCGCTTCCCAGCACTTGGCACCGTTTTGCATCATTTTGAACCTTTTCTCATCGGGCAGATGTTCCCATAAGGTAAAAACTACGTGAGTGCGTTGGTATGCACAAGCAAAAATATATAATGAGTGCATACAGGATTGCTACGTAGAAAGGGGAAGGAAAAAAGTTCCAGGATTTCCAAAAAAAAATTATCCAATTTTTATGGTATTTTCATCAACAAATTCGTAGGGAGGAACTTCCAAATTGGAGGGAGCAGGGCCTTGGCGAACTCTTCCCGAGTTATCGTAATGAGAACCATGGCATGGGCAAAAGTATCCGCTGTAATTTCCCCCTGGTGCTGGTATACAACCTAAATGTGTACAAACACCAATGTTAACTAACCACTCTGGTTTAATAGTTCGGTCTGAATCTAATTGTGGATCTCTCATTGTTTCAACTAATTTATCATCATCTCTTGCTCTTTGAATATCTTCAGGAGTTCTATGTTTAACAAAAATAGGTTTTCCTCTCCATTTAATTACAACATGTTCACCTGGACTCACTGTTCTCATATCTAATTCTGTTGTACCTTCTGCTACTAAATCTTTTGAAATCCAAAAAAAATGAACTGATTTACATATAGTAGATCTCATAATAGAGGACATAATAAAAAAGTAAGATGCACTAATAAAATACATAAATGTTCTTCTATCAGCATTTCCACTCCTTAATCTGTATTCACGAAAATCTGGATGATAATCTGAATTTATACTATCAGGATTTGGTGCATTTTCTGCATAACCAGCTGGTCTAAAATTACTTGGTTCAAATTTACCAACTGATATTACTGCAGGTTCATTTGGATCATGCCATACATTTGTTCTTGTTACATTTGCTCCACTAGCTAATTCCCCTTTTTTTAAATCTGGTTTTCTTGGAAATACAGGTTCAGCAGTTTGATTATAATGCGCATATCTAGTTCTAACAAATATTCCTTCATATTGGTGTGGATGATTTGATGGTTCAACTAACTCGGATAAATCTTCCACTTTTTTATGACTAATATTTTTCTTCTCTTCTATTTCCCATAATTTTATATCATCCGCATGATCAAATAAATTCTTGTAACTAGGATTTTCCGATGCTGGGGGAACTCTATCATTTTCCTTAATATTATGATTAAAAGTACCTCCAAATGTTCTCTTACTTATTTTATTAAATTCATTTTTTCTTAAAATTATATTGCCTTTTAAAAAAAAATCGATATTCCTAATTCTTATCATTTTATTTGCATGTACTTGTTTTCTGTTCTAAATTTCACACGTGTTCATTTCTGTGGAGTAATGTATGCAAGCGGGTATTATTCCCCCAAAATGTTGCACTTAAAAACTTAAACACCTTCGGCCTGCGCAGGTACGCAATTTATATGTGCGTGCGTAAGTAGTGTATAAGTACATAAGGAGTACAAGTACATACGTACTTGTACGCATACGCCTTAATACGTTTTTTTATCTTGTATTTCCGTGTTACTTCTCCCGCTGCGAAGGCCCTAGAATAATTGGAATATCAAGCGTCTGAAAAATTATGTCCGTGAAAATAGCACTTGGTAGGAAAATCTTTCCCACCATAAAAAGAAAAAGAAGGGGAAGAAAATGGAAAAGCTGACGTAATGCAAGTGATAATGTTAATAATACGAGGGAAAAAATTATATATTTTTATAAATTTCTTATCGAATGTCTTAAAAGAACTGCCCCATCAGCGCAAAAATTATTACACGTTAACTGCGTTTTACATTATACCGCTTTGTAACGCTTTATAGCGCTTCTCCCTTATTTTATTTTTTCTCTACTCTGTTTTCCGTTACTTTTTTATGGTTTTACTTTATTCCGTTTATTTACTTTTTTTTTTTTTTTTTTTTTTTTATGTGAATGTACTCTTCATTTACCAACGCACTGAAGGGGAACTTGGCGCAAAAAGAAGTGTATTGAAAATAATATTATATACGTGTACCGTTATAACAATATATGCAATTTTTTTTTTTTTTTTTTTTTATAAAACTTGCATATAATGTTCATTTTCACCCTTTTAAGCACGTTTCAGAAACTCTAAAAGATGGATAAAAAATAATTTAATGGAAACTATCACCAAGATATTGTAAACTTTTTTTTAAATTAGGAATGTTAAAACCTTTTCCAAATAATAAAAACGTCTGCATTAATTTTGTGTAACAAAATGGCGCAATATGTTCTCGTGCATATGTATGCGCACATGGTATGTAAAAAAAGGAACACACAATTTTACCACATTTAGCGCAGCAGTGCTAAATCCCAGGTGGGCATGCAAATGCGAATGCAAATAAGTACCCAAACACACAAAGTGGGAAATTGATATATACATATACATACCTAAAATATAAGTAGTATACTCACATCGTCATAAGTGTTAAGCAACA
The DNA here is from genome assembly GCA_900088485.1 of Plasmodium ovale wallikeri. Classification (NCBI taxonomy): domain Eukaryota; phylum Apicomplexa; class Aconoidasida; order Haemosporida; family Plasmodiidae; genus Plasmodium; species Plasmodium ovale. Next base: position 237,466 of record FLRD01000149.1, read on the forward strand.
GATATGATAAAAAAGGGGGGGAAAAAATGACCCGTTTTTCCTTTTTAACTACAATGTTCTACACCATATAGAATATTTAAGTTTTGGTACAGATGAAATATCAAAATTATTCATGCGATGAATCATAAAGGAAGAGCAAGCTTGCACATATATTCTCGAATTAGGGATGTACATTCATGTGTCTGTGTATATATGCAAAAATATATGCATGTACAATTGTGTTTATACAGAATACTAATAGTACAAAAAAAAAAAAATGTTTCAGGGAATTCGCCCAACAGACACGAAAAGGGAGGATTTTGCACGTTTTCTAACCCTTTACCCAATATCTTTCTTCGACCATTTTTTGTGATCCCTCTTTCCCCTAGTTTAAGCGCTTAATTAGAAATGAACAGTCATCCAAAGAAATACAAACTTCAGAATAATTGTCATTCGGATGTGAAAAAGCTCTGATGACAGATACCTGCTACGCGACAGTTGCCAAGTAATGACCGCTAAACGAAAAAAATGTTAACATCTTTGTTTTGTCATGGTAATAAAAAAAAAAAAAAAAAGTTGAAACGTTTTAGGCATATCTCAATGTTTCAGAAAAAAAGGGGGAATTTTGTTACGACATCGTTTGAAATAAATAATAAATTAAAATATTCAGATATTATACAGGGTTGTCTCTCCATTAAAGGATCATAGGATATACTGAAAACCTCCCCTTCGTCTTTTCCTTCTATTTATTGTGCGGCGCAAGCCTGTTACATTAAAAATATATTATGTTTGAACTCTGTTTCATTACGATTTTGTTTACTTTTGCACGCAATAAAATCAGTAAGTACGCGGGAAAAAAAGAATTAAATAATAGCAGTGAGAGGGAGTGCTTCCATTCATGTACTCCGCACAAGTATACCTACACGCGCATGCTTGATGTTAACATGCGCAGACGTACTTCCACAAAAAGGTAATCAAATGAGATAGGAACACCCGGGAGTACATTCCCAGTACAACCTTATTCACAGCAGTGAAACCCTTACCTTTGCCTTACGAAACAAGGCACAATTAAAAAAAAAAAAAATCACACTTCTCTTTATGAAGCTTACCTTTTGCAATGAAATACATGCATATACATATGTACATATGTACATTATATACATGTATATGTATATGTATATACATCTGTCCCTTTTAATCGTGTGTAACTATGTCACTTTTTAGGCGTGCTAAACATGCACAATTTTTTTAAATTCCGGTTTGACATGCATACAATTTTTCTGCAGTAAAAATTTTCAGTTTAACATAAAAACATGTACGCTGTTCAGTAAAATTTGCCAAAAATATTTACGCTTTTTTTTTTTTTTTTCGAATTAACGTCTTTTTTGTCAAAAAAAAAAAAAAAAAAAAAGTATATTTGTCCCAATTTAAAAATTAGTAAATTGTGTGATTCATCAAAATCTTCATTATATATATATGTCATTCTTACTGAATTTTTCTTGTGGTTTTTTTTCTTTTACATTCCTTAATTCTACACAGTGCATATAAAATGAAAAATGAACTATTCATATTAATTTGTCCCGCAAGTTTTTTCTATTTGTGTAATAACACTATAAAGGGTACGGGGATAATGGAAAAAAAAAAAAAAAAAAAATATAAATTTGAATATTTTTATCTTTCCAAAAATGTGTAAAAATAAAAAAAACTCTCCCTTTCTGTTACAAAACAGTTATTTATGCATTTTTTTAGATTTTCACGGGAAAAAATATTTTTCCGTTTACATATACATATTTTACATTGGTATATATATACATATATGTATATATGTGTACACTAAAAATTATTTAAAGCCAGGAAGTTCAGCCAATTGTTTGTATAAGGGTAAAAATAAACATGTGAAAGTAATGCAAAAAAGTGAAAAAGTTGTTTTTTTCTTGTAATCATTTTTTACTTGTGTCTGTATTTTGAATAAGAATTTTTTTTTTTTCCTTTGTAACCTATATATAATTTCGCTTTTACATTGTTGTTGCCTGACTTTTTTTTTTTTCTTTTTTTAATTGCCTGTTCATAATAATAAAAATATTTTTTATACACATGCAATAATTTTTTTTTTTTTTTTTAATATATATATTATATTTACAATTAAATAAATGTACAAAACTTGTATAAAAATGCACATTATATAAAAGTGCTTAACATGTGTAACATTACTTATGTGAGTGTATTTTTTTAAAACAACATTTATATGTTACTGTCCTTTTTTCCATTAAATATATATATATATATATATATATATATATATACATATATAAATTGACTTATTTTTTGCTTATACAATCATTTTGAGAAAACTTATGTTAAAAGAAGTTATTTGAAATAACCCTTATAACAATTAAAAAGGAAAAAAAAAAAAATCATGAAAAAAGGAAAGGAAAAGGAAAATTGCAACAATTTTATTCATATTTGTACATTTCATATAGTTTGTGAATTATATAAAAATGTTGAAAGGAAAAAAAAAAATAAATATATATATATTATTAATGTACCATAAATATTTGCAATTCCTTAGTTATAGGAAAATATTTTATTTATTTTTGGTTTGTCATTTTGTGTAAATAAGTGCATATTTTTATTCATTGTAAAAAATAACAAAATACAGCAAAAAAAATATACAAAGTGCTAATCTTTGATTATGCTATGATACCTTTTTTATTTATTAAACAAATATTTATACATGCACGCATGTATATACGTATGATTTTTGTTTTTGCCCTTCTTGCATCATTCGTTTTGGGGAGAAATCGGGTGTAGAATATACATTTTTTCCCTTGTTAAGTTATTCTGTGTTACTTCTTATGTATGTGTCGCACATGTACAAGTGTGTATATGCGCTTATGTGCGTGGGTACCTACGTGCGTATGTATGTACATATATATATATATTCATTGCGTACCCATACACATCATTTTATCAAAGATTTCTTTTACGCTTCCCCTTCTCTGTTTTATTTCGAATTTCCATACGTTAATATATTTATACATGTGTGTCCATATAATTTTATATATATATATATATATATATATACATATATGTATGTGCGCACACGGGTGTAACTCGTTCTACTGCATTCCCTTTGTGAAGTAGAATTAGCCTTTAATTTCCCCTTAACTGTTCTCCTCCCCTCCTTTATTTCATTTATTATGTGCTCCTTTTCATAAGAAGCCACTGTATTTCAGCTTAGTGTCCCTTTCTATTTTTAAGCATTATATTACCCCTGAATTTTATTAAAATGCATATTCTTATTAATACTTCACCTTTGATATGTTTATGAACTAATGTGCTTTTAAAATTTTACTGTTTTATTTTTATATGCATATTCTAATAATTAACACCAAACATGTGAAGAAAGAACATACGTGTAACCTAATTCTTTCCCTTTATTATAATTTTAAAAGTTAAATTGACAATACTGTGTTTCCACGCCATTGTTTTATACGCACATTTTATAGGTGCATCGTCTCATGTATGTATACGTTGAGACATGAGTAAAATTCAACAAAAATTACAACATATAGGCATATATACATACATACATACATACACACATACATATCGCATACGAATAACACATATACGTGCATGCCCATTTTACAATTTTTTTTTAAAAGTATTTCACAAAATAGTTTATAATTAACTCCTTATTTACAATTTACAAGTTTGAAATCAAAGTTTGCTTTTTGTATGACCACTTCCTTCTTGCATGACAGTACAAATATTTTTTAAACCCAACGGAAAGGTAAAAGCAGCCGAAGAAATCAACAATAAGGGGAAAAAAACAAAACATACATACACACACACACGTATTTAAAATAATCTCGAGTTACACAATGCAAAGTTTTTTGCATAAATGAAAGTTAAGGCGCACATAGTAGCATAAAAAATTACATGAAATTCTAAATTTTTTTAATTTTTTTATGTGCATTAATGTTTTTGCTTTTGAATGATTCTATTAGACTCTTTGTATTTCTTGAAAATAAAAAAAAGAGAAAAAATCAGAGAAAACAAAAAAAGCAAAAACGAAAGTGTAAGAAGCGAAGATTTATGCCTTTTTTTTTTTTTTTTTTACACGCATTACAGCCGCGTTTATATCCAAAGGTGTTTATGTATTCATGTTTACAAAAAAGTAGTACATATAGTGTTATAAAAAAATAGAAAAAATAAAAAAACTACATTTGTATAAGTTAAAAAAATTGGAATACACTTTTCTAATATACGTAACAATTAGCAGTAATTTGATAATTTAAGTGATACACCTTTTTTTTTTTTTTAACCACATGAAATGTAAGCTGCATGGAATGTATTATGTTTTTTCCTAATTCACAGTTGTAAAAAATAAAAATTATGCACATATATATATATATATATATATATATATATATATATATACATATATATGTGCAATTTTTTTTTTTATTTAGAAAAATAGTTTGTTAATTCGTATTCATCTGGTTAATTTGGATAATTTGGCTCACTTCCCAACTTTAGTTAATTTCTTTTAGTTTATTTCGTTAATTTGGCATATTTCTTTACTTCAGTTAATTTCGTCATTTTAGACAGCTTCGCGACTCAGTCTGCTTCGTCATTTAGTTAATTTGGCTGCTTTTGTTAATTTGTCCTGCGTAGGAACATCACACCTTTTTTTGTTAAGTATCCACGTCTCCCGTGACAATAAACATTATTGCTATATCGAATTAAGAGATAACAATTTGCATATGTTTTTATGTATAAGCATACACAGTGATGTCAGAGTGTACATATGCAAATAGATATAGGAACATATATATACGCATGTACATATACATTTTCTCCTTATTAATATTATTTAAATGCTTTCTTTGCGTCTTCTTTTTTAAGTAGTGTACTGTGATTTTTTTTTTTTTTTTCTTTTTTTCATTTCCTCCCTCCCCCCCCCTTTTTGCCTTTTCTTTCGCGTTCCTTTCTGCTTCTTCCTTTTTAATGATACACCCCCATTTTCCACCCCAGTATATGTAGATATGAATATTAAAAATACGAAAAATGGAGAAGTTGACACTTTTTGGAAAGACCAGTTAGACGAGATATCAAACATGAGTCTAGAAGACCTAAGAACACATCATTTGCCCATATCTAGAATTAAAAAAATTATGAAAGAAGATGATGAAATAAAAAGTAATCAGATGGTATCTGCTGATACGCCTGTTTTACTTGCCAAGGCGTGTGAATTATTCATTATGGAGTTAACGAACTATGCATGGAAATATACAGAAGAAAGTAAAAGAAGAACCTTACAAAGGCAGGATGTAATATCGGCTGCTTGTAAAAAAGATACCTTTGATTTTTTAATTGACTTGATACCAATAGAAGACAGAATTAAGAACAGCAATTTAAATGTGAGAGGGAACCAAAAAAAAAACAGCGGGAAGATTAACTTTGACGTGATGAAGCAGTACTACAACATATACTCAGAGTCATGCAATGATCAAGATAAGGCGAATGAAAATGCCGGAGCAAACGCGGGCGAAGACAAGAATGGAAGCGCAACTGCAAACACAAATGCTAACACAAATGCTAACACAAATGCTAACACAAATGCTAACACAAACGAGAACACAAGCGCGAACACAAACGCAAACACAAACGCAAACATAAACGCAAACACAAACGCAAACACAAACGAGAATGCACACGGACAAGCCAACATGAACATTTCTGCAGACGGGAACGCATCGAAAGCGCAGCATGCAGACAAAACTGTCAACGGAGGAACCTTTGTTAATAACTATAACTATGTAAACAATCTAAACTCTTTATATAAAGATGATTGTTCCGATAACAAGATAAATGTCGAAGCCGACATAAATAATTTATTTATGAATATTAATCCTAGTAATCAGTTTTATGGTGAAGGGTCAAGTGTTAATGGTAACCATGATAACTACAATAACGATAGGAATAATAATGGGAACCCTCATTATGGCCATAGCAAGCAGTCTAGTCATAACATGCATGGAATTTCAAAATATCGCATGAACGGTATTTCTATTAATAATAACGCCTTGACTAATGAAAACTTTATTAATGACAATATTAACCATGTTAACCTTAGCAGATACGCCAATGCTAACGGTGGGGTTGGATTTATCAATGGTGGTGGAAGTAACAACGGTGGAGGAAGCAAGAGCGGGGGTGGAAGCAACAATGGAGGAGACAATAACGACAGGTGTGGTAGTAGCAACGGGGGAGGGAGTCACAATAGCAGTAATAGTAACGAAAGAGTAAGGCATTATAAGGAAGAGTATTTAAAAAGTATGTTAAATGAATCGGGGAATCTTTCTAACGAGAACCACACTAATACACCATCATGCAGAACAGTGAATATACCCAACGCATTGCAACATAACGATTTCGTTAGTAACAATATGGTAGCATATCAAAAATTTCAACATCTGTCAAATAAAATTTCACATACTATGCATGCAAAAAGTGTTATAAAAAATAATAATAACAATCCGAATATGCATACAAATCTGCACAAAAACTTACATGCAACCGTATCGTATAGTGGTCAAGGTGATGATATAAAAAAAAAAAAATTCCTTCTTAATCACCCGTCGGTACAAGAATTGCATGTACATGAGGTAAGTCCCAATTTTCAAACTTACCAATCCTTTAACACAGATGACAAAACGTCTGATGACATGAAATCACAGCATAGTTATATATATAATTATCATACCGATTCGGGCAATGCACATAACAGTTTAGGTACCATGTCTAGTGGCAACATCCTTAGCAGTATACCTAATATCAACTTAACCGAAAAAATTTCCAGAAATATTACCCCTTGTTCATCATCCTTTGATCTGAAGAACAATATAACCAGTGATTTGCCAACAAATTTAGCTAATCAAATGGCAAATAATGATGTAAACAATAGTTTCAGCAAAAATTGTACATCCCACAGCCATCATGTCCCCAAGCACCATCATATTGCCAAGCATAACAGTGTCATGAAGCAAGGTGGTATCACGAAGCAAAATGGTGCTATGAAGCAAGGTGCCAGTATGAAGCAAGGTGGAAGTATGAAACAAGGCAGTGGTATGAAGGAAAGTATCACTCTGAATGACTACAACAATACCGTTAGTGGTACCATCCAGGAAAGTTTAAATAACGAAGTGATGAACCTAGCACCAATATCTACTATGCCCAATTCGGAGTTAAGCAAAGACATTTTAAACAGTTATTTTAAGATAAATAATAATGGACCAACTGGAACTAGTACCACGGCATCAACCGCAGCTACTCCCACGTCGAACAGCAAGAATGGTGGAAACAGCCATTGCCCCAGCGCACACAGCCATCATCGCGCTCACCACGTTAGACATAGTCATCGTAGCCAGCACAGCCAGCACAGCCAGCACAGTCAGCACAGTCAGCATAGCCAAAACAGCCAGCACATTCACCACTGTCATCCGAGCTACTCAAACCATCAGGAAAGCCACCAACTAAGCACCGAACCATCCGCCGATGGGCGCATAAATGAAGTCCATCTTAATGATCTCCTGTTAAGTGATGGTCTGCTGAATGATAACCGATTGAATAACCGACTGAACGTTAGCGGAATGAATAGTGGTCGAATGGGAAACCACATTCTAAGTAATGGACACACGACCAGTAAGCAGATAATGGGAAGTCACCTAAGTGGCGACCACCTGAGTGATGATCATCCGATAGGCGACCAACTGTTTAAAAGCCAATTAGTTAACAGCCAATTGACAAAAAACCAAATGGATAATAATCACATTGTTACACACCAGCTAGTTAACAGAAAAATGGGCAACAGTAACGGGGCGCATGGTCACATGAGCAGTCATACGAACGGTCAGTTAAAGAACCAATTCAGCAGTCAGACGAATATGCACCCAAATAATAGCCTAGGTACTCCTATAAATAAACAGTTGACATCCCTAATGAATGAAGCAGCTATTAACAACATAAATGAAAATATAATAAATGACATTATGAATAATTCAGAAACAAGCGTGTCAAAAAACTCGTCGATAAATATAATTAATCAAAACATAGATAACATTGTTGTGCATAATCATCTGAGTAACATTATACCAAACATGAAGATGCATGTGCAGTCAAACGTAAAAGGACATGTACAATCAAACGTGAAAGGTCATGTGCAGCAAAACGTAAAAGGTCATGTGCAGCCAAACGTAAAAGGACATGTGCAGCCAAACGTAAAAGGACATGTGCAGCCAAACGTAAAAGGACATGTACTAGCAAATGTAAAAGGACATGTGCAGCCAACCGTAAAAGGGCATGTGCAGCCAACTGTAAAAGGACATGTCCATTCGAGTATATTTATCAATCCAAACTCGCAGACATCCGTTACATACCAACCTTCCCAGCAGTATTCGATTCCAGAAAGTAATTACTTATGTAATTTTAACCAGCAACAATATCACAATAACAAAGTAAAGAAAAAAAAAATTTCGTATTGATAGAAACATGTGCCCTCCGCGCATACCCAATTGCATGTTCACTGCAGGAGCCAGTGCCCCCTGTCATTGTTATCGTACCCAATCACAGTTTGCTTTACTTTAGTTCATTTTACTTCATTTTTTTTTTTTTTTTTTTTTTTTTTTTGCTTCCCCTTTTTAGATTATTAATAAAAAATTAACAGATAATTTTTAAGATTTGTGAATATGTTTAATGTATTCCTCCAATAGGTAGTTTGTCCGAGTGCCGATGTGCACTCTCACACCCCAGTGTGCAATTGTGCATTGCGTAATTACGTATACATAGCGCAATTTTTTTTAATCAGTCTAATTAGTAAAGAAGGGCAAAACAAAAAAAAGGCATTTAAAAGAATCCCAGTGGTGCATTCTTGCCGTTCTTTTTTATGCTCGAACCTGATTTTTGTTACCACTACCACTACCATTACAGTTACTGTTATTATTATTACTGTTATTATTATTATTATTACTGTTATTATTATTATTATTACTGTTATTATTATTATTATTATTATTATTATTATTATTATTATTATTATTATTATTATTATTATTATTATTATTATTATTATTATTATTATTATTATTATTATTATTATTATTATTATTATTATTATTATTATTATTATTATTATTATTATTATTATTATTATTATTATTATTATTATTATTGT